>CM045887.1:61219906-61272406 GCA_025169545.1 Anguilla japonica | reverse complement strand
GGGGGGGGGGGGGAGCGGAGGCGCTGATCCTTACCTCCCGCCCCACCCGCCCGCCGTCGCGCCTGCCAAGCCTGGCCACCCTGCCGCCAGCCCTCCTGTCGGCCCCCCTGCCCGCCCGCCCCCTCTAACCCACCGCACCCCCACCCCCCACCCCCCACCCCCCTCACGTGCGTCTCTGGATCCTCACTGGGGCTTAATTGGATGGCTTATTAATTATCACCTAGCCGCTGACGCTAACGCTAACGCCGCGAGGTGCGATGCTTGCCCTGGAGTCCACAGCTGACTGGAGGTGGCGCTGGAGGGGGTGATGGGTTGGGGGGGGGGGGGGTGGCGCTCTACAGAGGTTCCCCTGTGACTTTTCGGGGTGAGAAATTGGGAAATTACGAGCTGTGTTCTGGATTCTCCGGGCACGTATCCAGCCACAGCCAGGATGAGACAGTATTTCATACACAGTGAGCTCCATAATGTTTGATACAAAGACATATTTTCTTTTGGCTCTGTACTCCACAAAATTTGATGTAGATTTATAGTCAAACAATTCACATGTGGTTAAAAAGTTTTTTTTTTAAGAACCCTTTATTAAAGCGTAGAATCTGCACTTTAACCACATGTGAACTGTTTGATTAAAATGTGGAGTACAGAGCCAAATCAAGAAAGAAGAAAAAAAAAAAGAATTTCTTTGTCTCATACATTATGGAGCTCACTGAATATTGAGGAAACAATGCTGGTGCAATGCATTACAGTCTGCATCATAAGTGTACAGAGAACAACACAGCTCAGCTGGTAGACTGCAAAATAAAAGGAAGGTTCGGCTGGTAGACATGCACACTTAAAACAAAATGTTTTTTTTTTAATCTTTAGCAGGTTGGTCCCATTGAGATCAAAATCTCTTTAACACTTAGAGGCTTCGGGAGCACAGCCCCCGCCCAAAAAAAAAGACAGAACATTCAGCAGAGAGATGGGCCTGAAATGGCATTTCAGAATGGCAAACGCACAAAAATATGAGGGGGGGGGGAAGGGGGGACGGACGGACGAGACATCAAAGTAATTGATGTCAGTAATGCACATTCAGACTAGAACCACTGCATGCCCTTAAATGTTTTTCATGCACACAGTCATGCGTGACAGACAGCATTAAAATCTAGTTTTTTAATTAAAATCTGAAGTGAGAAATTTTTTTGTTAGATCTGCTTGCTGGGAGTTTTATTTATTTTATTTTATTTTTTTTACAGAATTTATGACCCGCGGTGACCCCATACGAACGCCTCACAGAGCATTGCTTTCTCTCTTCCTTTCAAAAGCAGATGAATGCACCGTGCTTCCGCAACCCTTTCCTTCTCTGTAAAGGGACGGTGCTGCTTCCGGAGTGTCTTTCTTTCCAGATACCCGGCTTGAAAGGAGGTGCTTTTAGGGATCTTTGTACCTTTGCGCTTAGTCATCGTCATGTTCGCAGCACCAGCATGAGATGCTTTGTGACATGACATGGGGAAGGAAAAGCAAGGGCTGCCCATCCTCTTAGGCTGCTGTCGGAAGTGCCCGTTCACAGCCAGAGAGGCTTACAGGACCTTGGACAGCAGCAGTGCCTGTTCCCTCCCACAGCCGGGAGGCCTACAGGACCTGGGACAGCAGCAGTGCCTGTTCCCTCCCACAGACGGAGGGGCCTACAGGACCTTGGGCAGCATCAGCTTAATGTACAGGCATGCACACCTGAGGCTGATCATAGATCAGTTATACGGACACGATCATAGCTGTTCTCGCCAGCTCTCAATACCCTGCTAAATATTTTTCTTTTCTGCTCTAAGAGGGGATTGGCTGCTTTATTTCCAAAAAAAAAACTATGCAAACGTCCCCAAATCTCCGCACTAGTACTTGCAGCCATCACTTCCTTCTGGTTTGAGCACTTCTTGTTCTGTGATCGCCTTGCTCAATGGCCCGATTTCACACCGAATATCTGAACAGCCGGAAGCAGCCGGAAGCAGAATAGCAGGAAGCAGAATAGCCGTTGGAATGAAACTCTGGACAAAGACAAAGTCTGCTCACACTTTCTTTCACACTGAACTCAACAATGTGACACAGAAAAAAAAAATACTATCGATAAACAACACTTTACATTCGTACCTACAGGCAGGAAGATGTCAATCTCTCCCGAGGTTATGTTATTGCCTATAATCTACAAAAGAGTAGAATGGTTTTTTTTTAATTTAATTTTAACTGACATTGAAACCGCCATCAATATGTGGCTCTAAGCACTTCTTCTGACTTATAATTCAAGGAAGGTGTTGTATGGATTTTCCTTGTTTTAATTTCAATATTTGATACGGCAGAATGACACGGCAATCTTTTCCCAGCTGAGCTTTTTGTCCTCGTCGGCCTTCCAGCAGCGAAGCGAATCACTTACAGCTGTCAAAACTTCAACATCGCTCATCATATTCCGGCGCTGATTAAAATCGCGTTGGAAGCCTCACCCCGGGTCTCCATCGCTCAGACACGTCTTCCATCCCGAATTGAATCACTCAATCTCTAAAAATCATTTTGAAATAACTCAGCGATGCATCCCTTCAAGTTCATTGTTAGTCAGCATAAGTATGGCCAGAGTGACAGACAATGTAACTTTTATGAATCCTCACTTGACACCAAAGGCACCAGCTGGGACTAATTACACATTTTTTTACATCGACTCATATGGATTCACACTTTTTTTTTTTTTTAACTTAGTTCAGTGTTTAAATAAATGAACATAAAAACAGTTTGTTTGTAAGAAAAAAGCCGGCAAAGGAAAAATGAGGATAATAATCCTGGCTGGACCCGGGGAAATGTCTTGAGGTGATGTTGCTTTTATAGATTAATTATTCAGCTCTACTGTGCATTTAGTGCTGTTTGATGCAATTATGTTGGTCTAACTATAAATTGCATACCATTACACTTAACCCCCTCGATGCACATTTAGCAGTTATTTCTGATTGTGTGTCTGTGCATTCTGCGTATTGTAGTCCTTACTTCTGCTGAGAGCAGATGCCAAACAAAGAAAGAAATAAGTAAACACCATTTTACACATGCAGTGTGACTTTGACGAGCTTTGGGAAGTTGCACTACATTGCAGTGAGATCCTTGAGAAGCGTTTGACGTCTGAGACTGAATTTGAGCTTGGCTCCATAGCCACCGATTAACAATCACAATCAGGTGTTACAGATTTAGAAGGGCAAGGATTATGACATCATCACACCGCAACAAGTCATTCCACATCAGTTTAAGCAAAATATACATTAACCTGTATGTTATTCACAGTGGCCATTCTATTTTACAAAGGATGAATCCGATTGGCCACTTTAAAATAAACTGAGTAACGTACAGCAGGCTAGAGAAACCGCGGGTGGGTCCATCCGTTATCTAGACCCGCTTACTCCTGGTCAGGGTCGCGGGTGGTGCTGGAGCCTATCCCAGCATGCACCATTACATTACATTACATTTATTTGGCAGACGCTTTTATCCAAAGTGATGTACAAAAAGTGCATTTCATGGTCATGGACAACTACAAAACACAGGTTCAGTAAGATACAATACTTATTTTGTACAGCTATTTCTAGTCAAGAACACAGTTTAGTTCACACAGTGAACACTATTCTGACCTAACCTCTGCAAATTCAACTAGGCAGAAGAATAAGCTACAGCATTAGGACAAAACCATCATACCTAGGGGCAATTTAGACCTGCTATTTAGCCTTCGGGCTGTGGGAGCAAACCCCACACAGACATGGGGACAACATGCAGACTCCACACAGAAAGGCCACGGGCGAGATTTTGGATTTAAGGACCTTCTCGCTGTGAGGCAGCAGTGCTACCCACAGCACCACGGCGCCACCGTCCACGGTGAGGTGCACTTTAAAAAAATAATTTTTTTTTTTTAATTATGAATTGTTTATTTTCCAGAAAAAGACAGAAATAATAATACATTAAAATAATTACAGACTGGTGCTAGTGGGAAGGCAATAATTACATCCAAGCCCCACTGAGCAAATACATTTAAAAAAAATTTTTTTTAAAGAATATAAATACCGCAACAGCTGCCGCGGGAGCCCTGACTGACGCGTGGCGGTGAGAGCGATGGCACCGGAGCGTAGCCGATGTCACGTCTCCCCGGTGAGCGCGCTACCTGGCAGAGCGTCGTCAGGAGCGACGGGCTGTTCGGGTCCCGCGATCCGGAACCCCGTCGCCGGGGGGCCGTATCCACGCGGCCGCCCGTCGTTGTCGTCTTCATCGTCATGACGACCCAACTCGGGACACCGACAGGACGGCGCGCGGACGAAGGGTGACGGAGACGGGCGTGAGGCGTGCGACGGATCGCCGCCGCCGTCTTTCCCGCCGCCGCCGTTCCTCGCCAAACGCGGAGACATCGAACCCGAAAATCGGCCCGCCCCTGCACTCGAAGAACCTATGAACCCAACGCGCCGTCCAGCTGCAGCCACCTCATCCCGCAGGACTGATTTCACGCTTGCGTCTTTTTATCAGCCAGTCCTTACGAATGCTGGGTTGCTGAAAGTACTGAGGAAAGTATCGAAATGAAAATGCGTTACATATCACGTAATTCCTAAAACAGGCGAACTGGTTCGATGTGCATACCAGACAGTTAGACTGAGAAGGCTTTATAGCATGCAGTACAGCCAATATAGTTTTATGGAGACATTTTATTTGAGCTAGACCCTTGTAGGTCTGGGAGGGGGGAACAAATGACACAGTAAAATTCTTCCGCTCCAAGATAAAAATTGAATTTTTTAGTATTTTTTTTTTTCTGGCGAGCGGCACCAGAGGAAACGATTCCGCCCCAAGGCCCATCTGGCCCGTCCACTTTCAACCTCGAGTCAGCACAACCGCAGGAAGGAGCAAACAGCGCACGCCTCATTAAACCAAAAAACACCGTTCTAATCTACGGCAGTGTTTGTGGAGAGAGAGAGAGAGAGAGAGAGAAAATGGAGAGACCACTCGGGCCAAGCGTACGGGGCTTCAAGTCATATTCAATGACAGGGGTCCGCAACCCAGGTCCTGGAACTCCTGTCCCTCACCCTAAAAATCAGCGACCGGTTTCAGACCCAAGAAACAAGCTGAGGTGAGTTCGCTGAGTAGTCTGCTGCTTTAGTTGATAAATGAAACGCTGAGTAACAACCAAAGCCAGCAGTCTATATGACCACAGGACCGGTCTCTGCGGACTCCAGCACAATAAGCAAGTTGGATTCACATAAAACTAACAACAACAAAAAAAAACTCCTTCCAAATATACTATAGGACCAAAAGTATCTAGCATAAAGCCTTCCCAGAACAGTGAAGGTTGTTATAGCAGAAAACGGTGGACTAACTCCATCTTAATGCCCACAATTTTGGAGGAGATGTTGTATATCAGGTGTCCAAATACTTTTGGCCATATAGTGTAGCATTACACAGATAGCATTATAAATTATAATCTTTACATGCCAAAAACAAGTTCAAAAACTGTTGTTTGTTTAATGGGTAAATGATATCTTCTTTGTCCTCAACAAGGTACAAATGTTCAGATTTTGACAGTAAAATTAATGATGGTCATTGCACACACGCACACACACACACACACACAGAAAAAACCATATTAATCTACTTAGCCATTGAGGACCATAAAAGAATAGACTTCTACAAACTCCTTTCACTGAAGCAGATTTACTGGCCTGGGGGGGTGGTAATAAATTGCTCAGCCGAGCCCGTTAGTCTCGCCCGAATCTGTCTCTTCTAGCTCGGCTTCGCCTGAACTTAGAGCCGGGGGGATTACGCCTTGTCCTAGCTAACATTAGTTCAATTCATCCTCTCTGCTTCAGCTACCTTCGCTTGGGGAAGGAAAAAAAAAAAAAAACATTCCGCACTAGGCAACTGTTGCTAGGGCAGGCTGTCCTTCCCCCAGCAACAGTCGCAACTCAGCTCTGGGAGTTCTGCAGAGAGGGCCCGTGCACCGCGGCTTAGCTTACCGCTCACGCGCTGTGACATTTATAGAGCACTGGTTCTTAAACTTTTCTTTTTTTTTTTTTTTTTTTTTTTTTTTTTTTTAAATATCGGGACCCAAATTAGGAATACTTTTTAATACCTCGACCCAAATGAGAAATTTAGCACCGCTCAGGGACCCGCCAAACGTAAACACGAGCTTCTAGTGGAACACAGACTCATTGCGGGACCCACCTCAAATGCTCCCGCGACCCATTTTGGGTCCCGGGCCATAGATTAAGAAACACTGTTATGCATTAATAAACCTTATTTTTACATTGGGAACTCACTCACTGCTTTATGCAAGACAACTAACAGAGGAATATTTTTTTTTCCATCTAATTTTTTTATGATGAAGTTAAAGCTTGCAGAAAGTGTTGAGCCCACATTGGCTACGGTACACGGGACCTGCAACTGCGCTATAACATCAAAAGTTTGATAATAACCTGTATAAAGTAGTTCATTTATGTACTAAATTAATTTAAATTAAACCTAAATCTGGAACATGGGTGGACATATGTCACATTTCAACAGTCCCATAGTGCTAGCGGCCTCACTTAATGTTATTACCTGGACAAGTGAGGCTACACAACATCCTGTAGCCAAGTAATATTGACAAAATATGGAAATTCGAGTTTACCCTCTTAGACAATCAATGGTTTTAAAAAAAAAAAAAAAAAAAAGTATATCAAATGAAACCCTTATCTGTAACTTCAGCCCTGTTTGAAATGATACGTCTACTTTTAAACGAATTTACACTGTGCACGTTCGAATAATTACAGGGAACAAGGATCCACTCGATGTGAAGTGTGAAATGGTCATCCGTTACGCTCGGTCGCGTGCACTCGGGCAGTGTAATATCAATGGCGCACGGCAGAGTGGCCTGGCCTGATCGACCCCCGCAGAGAAAAGTTATAAACGAAGCAGTTAATACCACCGGCACGGATCTGACCCGGCGCTGACCGCACTCAGGGCGCACTTAACACAACCATTACGCCCTCAACGCAGCATGTCTAATTCATGCCTAATGTGCCGTTGACAATTTGTCTCCGACGTAATCAAATTATGTCCTTTCTTCTCGCCAACCGAGGAGACGTTAGGTCACGGACCGACTGTGCAAAACTCCGTTTTGGGAGAGACGGGTGCTTTTAGCCGATTAAAAAAAAAGGGGGGGGGCGTAGTGTGGAGAGGGCTATGAGGAAGTCGGTACTGGCGCGTGCGCTCCGAAAGCGAGAGAGAGGCAGTACCGCACGGCTGAGTTTATGAGAGCCCCGTCGTCTCTCTCCGAGGCTCGCAGTGGAGGTATAAACACACGCCTTGTTGATGTCAGCATCGCCGAGGAACCGCGTTTCCTCCATGACGTCCGAGACCGCCGCGGGTTGACAGTAATGAAACCAAACGAGATAAGACGGTAATTGATCGCGTCGCATTAGTGGCTGACGCAGGAATACAACACAGCGCAATGGTTTTTCTTCACCCCCAACCTCCACCCCTCCCTTATCGTGGCTGTTCCTTGATATCTGCACGGTGTTCAGAACATTAACGCAAAGTTAACACATCGAACATACCATGCGTTTTTAGGCAGGTGGTTGCCGCAAATCCAGTTCCTGCTTCCGCACATTCGCGCATCGTGACAGACACATGCACAATATCCACTATGAATTCTTACAAATCAAAACTCTACTGGCTGCACAAAAGAGAACGCGAACATTCTTGTGGAAGGTTATACAGTCTACACTCTACACTCAGTCCACAACTATGCCTGTGTGTGCGTGCGTGCGCGCGCGCGTTTTTAAAGCATGTTTTTTTTAAATTTCATATCATTTAATCTTTTATTCCCGCTTTGATTTTTACATTTAAACTCATGTTGCAAAATTAGCAGTCCATCACTTTCGACAGAACATCTGTTTTCTGTGACATAACACTCTAATAATCCTTTCGAAGACCTTCGTTGTGTAGGCGTTTTGTATTTCAATTTTCGACTGCTTGTTAACACTTTTTTATACCGTACCTGCATAATCACTTACCTTATGGACTCTATAGAAACATCTGTTGTTATAGCACGGGAGCAATTCAAATTCTCAGCAGCATTAACTGGAAAGAACGATATTCATTTTACAGTCACGTGCAAGCTCACTAACATGCAAAATAAAAACCAGATTCTTTTTTGCCCCTAATTTTGAACACTGGAGAGTTACTATATTAATCAAGGACAAACGAGTAGACCGGCTTCATAAGTGGGAATAAATTGGGCCAAGGAATTGCTTGAATTTCAAGGAACCCGACTTCATTTGGACGGTGAAAAATTGAAGCGTCGTAATAAGGTTTGTAATAGGTGACTGCTATGATCGAACACCACTTCGCCGTTATCAGCCAGTGGCCCCAAAATGCGCGGTGATTGATTGCGATGAAAAAGAAGCCATTCTACCGCGGATAATGCGCGAGCCTTAATCAAACTACTGGGTGAAGCAATGCTGACAAAAATTGAGTGCGGCTATAGAAAACTTTACAAAACAATCGATTTGCCTCTAAGGGATGGGAGAGGTGGGGAAGTTACTGTAAAACAGTAAAATCACCCTGGAAAACCATCACCTTGTACTCCATTTACCCTTTAAACATCGTACGTTTCCTGTTTCCTGTCATGGCTGAGACTCTAATCTATTTAAATGTCGTAATATTTAAATATGTATAGGCTTATTTTGCTTCAAGTAATTATTTAACAGACGCACATTTACACGTCTTTTCATGGCGCGTCCTGGCCTTGGCCTCCTTAATGGCTCCTGAGACACTTTAACTTGTTAGCATGTTTATTTATGAAAACGACACAAGGAGATTATATGACCACTATGGATGGATATGGTTCTAAATGCACACGCGGCCTGTGAATGGCCCGTTTTTATAAGGAATGTAGTATCTGTTTATTTATTTATTTTTTTGGTGCTTCAGAGAGATTTCACAGCAGAATCTTCGCTTGACCTTCCGCACTCACAGATTTCCATTCACGTCGAAACTAGGCCTTGCAGAGCCTTTTGGATGGAGTAATCAAACCGACAAAGAGCTGTCCTTGTTGGATCAAAGGACATTTCTTTCGGTAAGAAAATACACAAATAATGTTCATTTTAACCGTGAACTGCCCCGGCCTTTAATGCATATTCTGCTTCTCGCGGTGCCTTCTCACAGATACCGAAAAGACGTCTATTTATGAAATAAAATTAATTAAAAACAAGAACGTATATGTCCTTCTATATAACATAAACATTATGGTTTTTTTTTTTTTTTGGGTTTTTTTTTTTGCATTCCAAGGATCCTTTTTACATATTTCAACAGACAACATATTCCTTTTTCCCCAATAAGGGGACAGTGGCTGCTGCAGAAATTGCAAGCACATGAGGACAATTACGATCGCTTGTCCTTCCTTGTGAAATATTTAAATTCTAATCCGACGCTGCACAAACAAGCATCTTTTTTTCGCAGGATACACAGATGCGGCCCCTAATAGAGGGATTATTCACTCGTTACGCCGCACACCTGTCTGTTTTTGGAGGTAAGTTCCCCGAGAGCCGACGGCGCGGGGATTTGGGTTCCCCAGTCAGGTGACTCCGCTGCAGGTTTTTTTTTTTTTTTTTTCTTTTTGCGCGAAACCAGACTTCTGTCGGTCGTGTGCAACTGCGCCCCCGTGAGTATTAGCATTGCACGTTCTGCTAATCCGGAACACATCCTGCTACGGCGCGGTCTTGTCGTGCATAGTACGGCACCTCCGACAACATTGTGCAAATTCAACAAAAAATAAAAAATAATTGTGCGGGGTTGTTCATTAACTTTTTTTTTTTTTTTTTTTTTTTTTTACAGCACATTGTCTGGATAGTATAAATGTGTTCTGCATATATATAAATAGGCTACCAGCAGTATCGGCTGAAATATGTGATTTCGAAGTCACTGGGTAGAACCCCCCCCCCCCCCCCCCCCCCCCCCCCCCCCCCCCCCCCCCTTTCCAATTCCCCCGGGATCCCCCCCCCCCTTCCCCCTATACTGTACACGCATTCATATTTTCTATGCGCCGAATTGAGTGAGGTCAGTCCAGTGACTGAACGCATGTCATTGTTGCCTTTAGAAATGACCTTTTTTTCCCCCCCTCCATCTCTGAATGGAAACTGTGATTTATGTTTTGTTCCTTTTCAAGAATATGCCATATGTTGGGGGGAAAATATCAAGACCAGTTCGGACAAGTACTGAATACATCAGCTGGAAGATCCCAAGTTCACTCTCTTGTTGATTGAATTTTTTTTGTGTGGGGTCAAGGGGGTACATGCATACACGTTCATTCATAGCTTTAAGCTGGGAAAATGCAGGTATTTTCATTTAGAATAGCAAAATATAACCGTCTTTATACACTGAGAGTCCATCATGGTTATTTGTGAAGGAAGCTCAGAAAGGTGCCAAACTCTTAGTGCTGTACAGGTATGGAGAGTGCCGACCTGCCAGGCTGTGCTGTGTTGGATGACATAGCTGCCACGCCAATACTGTTTTCAAATGATATAAATAAAGCAAAAAAAATGATGCTCATACTAGTATTTCTGCTGTACACACTGGCTGGTATTGGCCTTGTAGTGAATCAGAGCACAGAGCACACTTTCCTCAATGAGTCTCGCCATCTTAGTCTTATTTTGACCCTCCTGCAAAAAATTGTGGTTTTCCGGTCATTGTTGGAGGTATTTCTTTTTATTTATTTTTGTATTGACCTCTGCGATTTACATACTCAGTTTCCTTGAAATTATTATAGAGTAGGCTAGTGTACTACACTGCAAGACCTGACGTAATTTTTATGATGATACGACGTCAATAAAGCTGGTGGCAAATGGCTGTTTAGTAAATGGACCTGCACCATTTTTAAGCGTATAGTCTCACATTTCTTGCAGTATCAAGGGATTAATCGCCGTTCGATGGCGCGCATTTAAAGGGAAGGGGAGGGGGTGAAGAAGTCCGGTAAATTTTACAGCCTTTTTAATTGGCGGCACGTTTCTGGCCGAATTGTGTGATCGCACTTGTGGAACTGCTTTAAACCGCAGAGGGACAAGTAGTCGCTCTCGGCCGATATTCAAGGATAGCGCATTTACGCGGCGTTCGTTTGCTGATGAACACGCAGCATTTGCGTGTCATTTTCCCGCTCGTTAGGGAGGGCGGAAACCGTGACCGAAACTGAATTCGCCCCAACACCCATGCGCCCCGACTTGAACATCTGTGAAAACCCCAACTCGTACAATGAACAACACATTTAATGTTAAATTGAATTAATCATTAGGAAGGCCTTTTCATTAGGAGTGAATATAACGAAATTAATGAGCGGTATACACCCGCCCTGTGCAGCCTGTGAATTCAGAAATCTAATCTCTCCCAAGAAGCGTCCATCATTCATCAAGAAAGCTAGTCAGCGCACTTTCTTCCCCAAGTTCCCTTTAATGAATTTAACAAAAACAAAAAGTCCCCCCAGATCGCCAGCTTAATTCATTACTGTGCTTTCCAGATCCCGAGCTCACGCTGAAATTGGAAGATCGGGGAAAGCACTGATTCTAGCTAAGTGAAATTAACTGCAGAGGAAGAACACAAGGTTAAACGGAAAGGCCAGAGCATATGGTGGGACCATAGTCTTTTAGCGTACAAAATAGTTCATATATTTGTTTGTTTTTTTACAGTTAATAGTGAAAGACTGGCATACTACTGATGAGTGACACAAATTAAAAGCCACTCCATGTTTATCTTAGATTTTGCTGCACGTTGATAATTTTGACAGTTTGTCCTTGTGTATTGTGAAAGTTAATATGTAGAATATTTTCAAAAAGAGATTTAGGTTTCACGGATTTCCGCTGTTTAAAAGACCAATACGGAGGTGGTTCAGTGTCGGAATAAAAAACCAAGGTTGCTCCAGACAACAGGGGGGTCTTTAAAGCAACATTTACAGCATCGACACGTAAAAACAGCGCACCACGACGACCACAAACAATAAAAACAAAGATGGTTACATCCTCAGCAAGACTCTAAAAATGACAGTCACCAAGCCAAGTGCATTGGAGCCTCCATAAATTGTCAGAATATTGCCGTTTCTGGTCGGCTAGTGCAAGACAGTAAAAAAAGCACGTGAAAGCATTTAGCCACACAAACCCAAGACACGGGAGGTCAAGACAAGTGGTCCTTAGAAGGCTGACATATAAAATCTCTTTGACTAGATTTGTATTTCTCAGCACGGGCCATTCAGATAGCAACAGGACCACACCGTAGTGGGTTATACGTCTACACTACGCACCCCGAGTGCAGTGTGTATCTGGGGCCCATTCATGAAAACCATTGATGTATCGGCTGTATTCAGTACGAGGCACTGTATTCAATATGAGTTACAGCAACCTAATGACTGATTTAATTGGGCTCTCCGAAAATAACTAATGCGACTGGAACACTTCAACGCTAACACTGTGAAAATGACAAGGATTTTTTTTTTTTATGCAAGCACTCTTTTATACTAATATAAAACCGCAAAGTCAGATAGTAATGTCAAGACGGACAAGTAATGCTGAGTTTCTCAGCCTCTGCGCCAGGCAGAGATTTCTGCCCACAGAACCCCCCCCTCCCTGCTGGTCATTCGGACACCCAGAGCGATATGAACGTGTGGGGCAGTGGTGAAAGGAATGCAGAGCAAAGCAGAGCTGGCTGTAGGGCACTGGAGGCCCTTAACGACAATGCTGTTGCTGTTTGTTCGCAGCCCCAGTAACCAAAAAACAAAAAAAATTTACAAAAAAATTTGCAAAATATTTTTTACAAAAAAATGTACAAAAAATAAACCTGAATTGTCCACAATTCCACAATCACCCCACCGCCCAGTCAATGACCGCACAACGGGGGCCGACATAGCTCAAGAGGTAAGAGCGGTTGTCTGGTTGCCGGTTCGATCCCCCTGAGCAAGACACCTAACCCCTGTGGTGAATGCCAGACATCAATTGTAAAGCGCTTTGGATAAAAGCGCTATATAAATGCAGTCCATTTACCATTTACCACAACAACTTACCCCCCCCCCCCCCCCCCCCCCAGTCCACAATCACAATCTCCTCCCCCTCCCCCCATCCACAATCTCCCCCCCCCTCTGCCCCCCGATCCACAATCACAGTCTCCTCCCCATCCTCCCCGCAATCGACAATCACAATCTCCTCCTACCCAATCCACAACCCCCCCCCCGCCAATCCACAATCACAACCCCCCCCAATCCACAATCACAATCTCCACCCCCTCAATCCACAATCACAATCTCCTCCCCCTTCCCCCCAATCCACAATCACAATCTCCTCCCCCCAATCCACAATCACAGTCTCCTCCCCATCCTCCCCGCAATCGACAATCACAATCTCCTCCTACCCAATCCACAACCCCCCCCCCCCCCAATCCCAATCACAAACCCCCCCCAATCCACAATCACAATCTCCACCCCCTCAATCCACAATCACAATCTCCTCCCCCTTCCCCCCAATCCACAATCACAATCTCCTCCCCATCCTCCCCGCAATCGACAATCACAATCTCCTCCCCCTTCCCCCCCAATCCACAATCACAATCTCCACCCCCTTCCCCCAATCCACAATCACAGTCCCTCCCCATCCTCCCCGCAATCGACAATCACAATCTCCTCCTACCCAATCCAACCCCCCCCCCCGCCAATCCACAATCACAACCCCCCCAATCCACAATCACAATCTCCACCCCCTCAATCCACAATCACAATCTCCTCCCCCTTCCCCCCAATCCACAATCACAATCTCCTCCCCATCCTCCCCCCAATCGACAATCACAATCTCCTCCTACCCAATCCACAACCCCCCCCCCGCCAATCCACAATCACAACCCCCCCCACCCAATCACAAACTCCCCCCCTTCCCCCCCAATCCACAATCACAATCTCCTCCCCCTTCCCCCCAATCCACAAAAAGAAATTATGAGGAAATTTGATTGACACTGACAACGGCTCAGACACACCAAGTGTTCATAACTCTTTGTGTTCTGAATTTATAGAGGAGATACTGTGCGGCATCTCTTTGAGAGACATGAGCCAAAGATATTCACATCTGAGTCAAGTGGTAATGGGAGTGCAGGGCTGGAGGGGCGGGGGGGGGTTTGGGGGTGTGTGGGGGGTGTTGGGGGGACATCACTTTCATGCCTGTAAATATGAGATTCTGTTAGACCTTTTTCTGACATCATCCGCTCTACAGCCAAAATCACAGCAAAAAAAAAAGGTACCTATACTGGACTTTGGCCAGCAACAATAAACAGTCCGGTCACAAGCAGATTGGCAAGTTTTCAGTGGGAAAAGGAAATAGATTTGATTCCTTGAAAGCAGTTAAGTTTGAGAATCAATGCTGCAGGCTCAGTAATAGCATTGTTGCCTCGGGTCACAAGAAGGTAACTAGCTCATGCCTACTTCACTGCATGCTGTCAAGAAAATAAAATCATTCAGATTCACATTTTTGTGAAATATAATATAAGTATAATATAAGCAGTCTAATAACAGCTGATATCAGTGGTGTAATATCAACAGGTGTAATATCAGCAGTATAATATCAGTAGTTGAATGACAGCAGTGTAATATCCGTAGGTGTAATATCAGCAAATATTCTGATGCTGTGGAATCATTTGAGGCTTTGCACTGGAAAACCTAAAACAATCCACAAGCTGATTTGTTTAAAATCCACTCAGGTATAATCCACTGTTGTGTGAACAAATACAAAATATCTTGACAGACCATGGACCTAGCAGCAATCACCGTCACTTTATTAATCTTCTGATCCTGCCACTGAATCCTGAATGCGCATTTTCCCACAAGGTTGTTTAAACGTTCACAAACTGAAGGATTAGTCGCATTACCCTTCGCAAATATGCATTTTTACCATGCATTACAAGCACAGCTACTGACAAGGAGCAAACAAAGGAGGGGGAGAACTTTATTTGACGATTATACTGAGCCTGGACAGGAGTGCTATTGATTGCTTTGTATGATTAACAAGCGAGCTAAAGGATCACACATTAACATCCACCTCCTTCCCTAACCTGATTGTGAAGGCTTTTCCATTGTGAACCTGGTGTGAAACCGCTTTTTAATCACGATGGAAAAAGAAAACAAAACAAAAAAAAAAAAAAACAACTTCAGGCTGAAACGCTGGGGAAATCTCTCCATCATAATTAAAATGTAAATATTTAATGTCATGTTGACAGAAGCAGTGTAATGCAATAAAACGAGGAAAGGAGATGGATGGGGGGGGGTCCTGTCTTAGACTGGCAAGCCTGTTAATAACGGAACTCAGGCCTGGGGTACCCATCAGTCTCGATAGCAGCTTTCCTGCTTTAATCGGTTCGTGGGCTTACATGCGATGCCGGTCCATCGTCGGAGGATGCTGGGGAAGGAACGAGGAAAGAACGCGAGGACAGAGTTCTCGAGGAAATGTGTATTTGGCAATCAGCGTCTTTGTTCAGTCAAGTGTCCGTTTGAAGTCACATGCTTGCTATTTGGCGGTTCAGACCTGTTTTTTTTTTTTTTTTTTCTGTTTTTGCTCTTTTCTGTCACTCTGGAAAAGCGCCTTTGTGACAGTTTTCTGTAAAAAAAAAAAGTTTTATACAAATAAAGATGATTTGATGATGTTCTCCAGTCGAGATTTCAGCATAGGCTCTTGTTGCCGTGATGCGATAGAGAACAACTGAGCCGGCCAAAGCTGCAGCAGGAGCAAGTTAAAGCCAGAAAAGACCATCTTATTTACTCCGGGTATCGACTTTGGCCTCATGTTATCGCTTCATTATTTTTGTCAGCTCTGTGATGTCTGTTGCTTCTCATTTCTGAATCCATTAAAAAGTTTGGGCAAACATCTCAATATGGGCACGGGCCAATGTCAGGCTGCGCGCAAGCCGATGCATGCAAATGCCGTGTGACCGTGTCAACAGCTATTATGAATTCCGAATTGCATTTGAATTCAAATTGGGACTGATGAAATTCCCTAAAATATAAGTTTTGACGCAAAGTCTCCTTGCAGCACCAGATGTGGAAATGGTGTGTGTGTGTTTGTGTGTGTGTGTGTGCACGTATGAGTATGTATATATGTGAATATATATAGCTGCACAAGTTTACGCCAGCTGAAGTGTGTGTAAATTCATCCACACGTCCGTCTCCAATGACAACCCCCCCCCCCCCCCCCCCCCCCCCCCCCCCACACTTCAAAGATAAACCAGTAAATTTACACTTGGGGCATAGGGTAACACCTTTCAGTGATTGACCAATCAGAAATCTGAGTGATTCTGCCAACAGGGAAGCAAGGCTGCTTCCAGGTCAGAATTCATTTCTCAAAATATAATCAAGTCCAAGGGTGGAACAAGAACTCCCGTGGTCTGGATTACAGAAAACCAAGATTATCGGCCATATTGTTCAGTCCTTCGTCTAGATTACACTTGTTCTGAAACACAAGTCACTTCTAATGAAAAAGTAGCTATGACATGCAGTGCATGTAGCAACATATACAATTATATAAAATGGGAAACGCAATGCAGGCCAATGTATTACAGCTCAATGAATGACATTTCCAGAATGCAGCTGCAGGCCAAATGTGTTTGTAGGAAAAAAAAAAAACATTACATAGTGTGCATGTAAGGTTACTTATGAATGTTGATATCACATTTCTATTACCTACGGTCAGTGCATAAGCTATCTGCTTCTCATATTCCAGCTGGCACTGTTAATAATTGATTTTTGGAATGTAGCCTACAGTAGCAGTTGCCATTACAACACTGTTGATTATTGGGTTGCAGATGCCTCAGTTACTGTCCCAACAGTGAACATAAAGTGAACCTTGTTTATATACGCAATAGGATGCATCCATTTAAACTCCTTATTAAAATGTGTTTGTAGGTACTGTACTATTGAATTTCACCAAATTTAAAAAGAAAGTATATCTCATTATAATTCTGTTCTATATTTGTGTCGAGAAAAAAAAGTAAATATATGAAGGTTATTTTTTTCAGGCAAGTGGTAGGCAGACATCCCGATCCCCACACAGACTGACTTTTGTCACGTGACATGCTCAGGGGTGCAGGGTGCACGTTCTCAGCAGTATAACCCTGGAAAAATAAATCTGTTTATTTGCGTCCTTTTAAGATCTGTCTAAGGCTTTCAAATGTTGCATCAAGATAAAAAGGGAATTTTACAGGCGCGTGCTGGGTACACTGCCGCGCGCCCCACATTCCCCTGGTTTCACCTTACCGTCTCCTCAGACCTTCAGAAAGCAACTGTGGATGGCTGCCGACACGCTCGCGCTCACAGCACAATGCCGTCGCTTTAATGCGGTTTTCCGCGGTGAAATGTGTCTGCATCCCTTTGATAAGCTCCGCTGAGAGAGGATGGAAAAGGTACAACGGTACCATGCTGAGGCGACGGGACTGCAATCTGCCTAGGACACAGCGTCGCCCGCAGGAGAGAGATGAAAGTACAACCGTCGTCAGACAAATTCGAGAGGGTGAAAAGAAGATAGAGCGTGACAGCGAGGCTCGGAGAAGTCTACTTTCCCATGCTTCCAAAATTTCGGCAGTCCCGCAACAAGCGCTCCAGCACGCGGTATAGGAGATCTCCCGTTTACACAATTTGAGGCGACATTTGAATCGGATGTTTCCTCTGAGAAAGACAACTGGACATTTCCTGTCTCAGATATATATATATATATATACCAGCAGAAATGAAAATTTAAAAATTAAAAATGCCACGTCAGGCCATTTGTCAGACATACATTTTGCTGGGTCCATTGAGCACACAAAAACACTGATCTATGCCTCTATATTGTATCACCGTATCACAGTTGGCTGGCTTCTTTCAGAAATTAAGCCTATTCTCCGGTCTACTTTCAGCCGCCGGTCTTTGGAGGAGAACAAGCATTTTAATCAGCGCTACACGAGGAGGGTTGATTTCCAACGTGCGAGTTATCAAATTCGCCCAGAATGTGTTGATTACGAAATTAACGGATCTGGATGATCAAACGGCCGCGAGCACTTGTTGAAATTGGAAAAAATTATCCTGAATTAATCTCGAGCTGGATGGCGGGCCAGCTGGTTATAGGTCTAGGCTACGAGCCTTAAAATTATATATATATATATATATATATATATATATATATATATATATATATATATATATATATATAGGCTCAAGAAAAAAATCAGAGGCAAGAAAAAAAAGTTTTTGTGCTAAATACGTTAAAAACACACAGGAATTCGCATCTCAAATGACATTTGGTAATCATAACACCAGGTCTCTAAACATGCTCCAAGTTAAGGACCACCATAACCCTTCAAAGCCAAAGCCCTTCGGCATTGTGCTGTGACGTTACACGGTTAGCAGAAAAGCAGACGGAGTCGTCATTGTGCGCGAACAAACCCGTGTCATTTCTGGCCTTCCATCATTTCTGCCTGAGCGTAACGTAGACTACTCAACTTCCCGAGGCTTGGCAACTATGACATCACAGTGAATCTGGTTTGCGTGTTGCAGTGTCTGCAGCAATACGAAAATGGCTGTCTGAGGAGTGTACTAGAATCAACCCATTGCATTTGCCGTCGCCCCAAATCCCAGGCACCAAGAAGTCTCCTTTATAAATCAGCGGTGACAGAACTGTGAAAGTGGTTCGAGAAACTTAAAAGAGGAAACCACTTCTTGTATTCTAAATATTAAATTAATAATTTTACCACATTTAAACGGCAACAAGTTCATTGTTAAATACCCTCTGATTGAGTACATTTGACCCCATTTTGACTCATTTAAACTTTTAGCGTCAAATTAACACTAAACATTTTACTGTGTAATATGCTGCAGAAACATCCATATATGTCCTGCATCCTTTTTAGCCTGGATATTTAAAACTGTGGCCCCGATAAGGCTTTTTGCCTGGAGAGACTCGTACGGGTTTTCTGTGAAGACAGGATAATGAGCTTTTGTACTAGACATTATAAAAATAACAAAATACAACCAATTTCACAAGCACCATGTGCACGTCTGTGTGTGGGTAATGAACAATATTTCATGCATAAAATAATGGAGAACCAATATTGTTTCATTCTAATTAAATTGCTCAGAGGGGGAAAAGTGCAAAAATGGTCACCCCTGTGTTAAGTATAGTTATATTGTGTTTTATGAGATTCTTGGATGTATGGGGGGGGGGGGGGGGGGGGGGGGGGGGGGGCAAAAAAACCCACTTTTTAATAAACCAATATACTCACAACAGCTGTTTCTGTGAGAGTTGTTGTGAGGTGATAATAAGAGAGACATTAATGGACATCTGCAAGAGGAACAAAAATAAACTCCCAGCGTGGAATAGTCATCATATGCTTTTTTTTAACCCTTTAAAATGTGATTAGAATGTTGTTGACAAGAAACGATGGCAGCATCCTCCCTGACTGGGCCATTTTAGCAGCATGTCCTTCGCTGTACATTCTAATGCTGACGGCACAATCACTGAACATTCTAATGCTGATGTCACAATCACTACTGTTAGTAACGGAAAGCAACACTGTTCTAGAACACTGACTTAGATGTTTTAAGAAAGAAAAAAAAAACATTCCAAAAAAAAAAAAAAAAAAAAAAACCTGCTTACTCTTCAAAGGGTTAATAGTGAGAGAAGTTGTCCACGGTGTAAAGCTCTCCAGCACCTCGATAGCTGTGAAAGATGGTATTTAAAGAAATCACTCGTTAATAATTCATGGGAACACGTTGCATTCAAAGATAATTTACCTGCAGCACTTGCATCTAACGAAGATCCACTGGCTCCTGGCCTCTGGTCAAACGCAATTACAAATTTAACTCAATCTCATTAGCTTAATTGGAGGCGTTTACTGGACGGGGATGCGAATGAAACCCGTCGGTGGCAGAGCGCCATCAACTAAAACCACACAACTGTGGAACTGCAGGAGCAGAAGTGGATACAGCTGATCCACAGCCTCAGTCCCAGTGCAGTTATCGCCCGCTCTGCGGCTGCGAACACGACACGTACTGTACTAAACTCCCATTTAGCGCTCGCTGTTATCCCGAGAGATTCAGAATGCAAAACCAGAAGTACAACGATCAGGGTTCGACGCAGTCATTCTTAGCGGAGGAACGTACAGTCCCAGGAGAGCCAGCAAGTATAAAAAATTTCAGGCTGACAAATGCATTGAACCACTTGAAATATGATTGAAACGTATGTAATCAGAGTAAGGGTCAAGTCGCAATTGGCCAGCTTGGGTTAGTGAACATGGGTTCGTCTGTGGAAGGAGCACAGAAGGAACTGGGGGGCAGTGTAGTATAATGGGTAAGGAACTGGTCTTGTAACCTAAAGGTTGCAGGTTCAATTCCTGGGTAGGGAGGACACTGCTGTAGTACCCTTGAGCAAGGTGCTTAACCTGCGTTGGCTTCAGTATATATGCAGCTGTATAAAATGGATGCAATGTAAATGCTGTGTAAAAGTGGTGTATGTCGCTCTGTATAAGAGCGTCTGCTAAATGCCTGTAATGTAATGTAATGAAAAGGTTACTCACAGACTTTATGGAACCACAATTTATTACTTTATTAATGTATTACTTTGTACATTTGCCGTAAGTGGGAGTTTAAATTGTTTTGCTTTCACACTAATGGGCTTCCCTTTGTGTCAGAATGCAAATTCACAGTTAAAAGTCATATTTAATCTAAAGTTATAATACAGTATGTAGTGCCTACATTGAAAAAGGGGCCAAATCCATCCCTATTATGACCATACCTTGGCATACTCAAAGGTTTTTCAAGGGGAAACTGTGATCGCAAAAAGCATTGGTGCTTTAAAAAAATACATAATAAAAACAATAAACAACAAATTGCTGCACACAAAAAAACTGCTGTCTCCCAGGGCAGGGGGCATTTTTGTTTCAGCAAGTCGGTGCCTACAGTACTCATGCCTGGCCAGGACAATCACATGAATACAAGGGATCTTTACCTGGGTAACCTTAATAAAGACTAACCCTAAACGATAAGGACAGCCAAAGTTTGCCGCTATGAACGTCAGTCATAAACACATTTTTCTGTGTTCATTAGATGTGCTTCTTAGCACAAATACTCAGAGCACTGCAGCTAAGGACGGATCTGCATCTTTACCCAGGTACTCAAAGTGCTACAGGTGGGGCAGGGCAGGAGGAGACAGAAGAGGGAGGGGCAGTGTACTGTGACATCACTGCATTCTATAACCGGAGCTTCTGATACAGAAGCTTCAGTTTGCGTTGGAAGTTTGTCACTGCCTTTATTGTTATGTCTGTGCTCTACACAAACACACACACACACACACACACATGCAACAGCAATAATTAAAGCCTTTAAACTGAAGATCCTCTCTAGTGATTCTCTGACCAGACTCACACATCTCCATATCGTCACCTACTCAACTAGTATCATACCGGGAGAGTGCCTATCCCTCTCGTACAGGCAGGTTACCTTAAATATCTTTTTGGGTCACCCACCCCACCCCTCACACACACACAAACACACAAACAAACCCCCACTGCCACCACACACACACACACACACACACACACACACACACACACACACACACACACACACTCACACGCACACGCACACCCACCCCCACCCCCACCACACACACACACAAACAAACCCCCACTGCCACCACATACACACACAGACACACACTCCTACACCCCCACCCCCACCCCACACACACACACACACACACACACCCGTCCCACCTCCACCACCACACACACACACACACACAGACATGCACCCTCACACCTCCAAATCCAGGATGTGTATCCCTGGAACAGACAAAAGTTATGGGTTCCCTCGGGGGGGGGGGGGGGGGGGGGGGGACTAGGGGGGGGGGGGGGGGACTGTGAGCAGCTCCGTCGCTCTGATGTTTCCCCGGTTACTGATTTCACTTCTGGGAACATCGTCACACCTTTGATAGAGTGGCTGTGTCTCTGCTAAGGGTGCAGCCGAAGTCCCCGGAGAGCCGTTAAAAAGCACAGCGAGCGCCGTGGAAGCGGGCGCAGCTCACCTGACAGACTGACAGCGCTGACTTCTGACACTTCAGCTGCAGAGGAGAGGCGGGAGAGCCGGAACACTGGGAACAGCGAGCGGTGCGAACATTCCAACGTGCTTTACGCTGTAAACCTGATGGGCTGATGAGAGAGCAGTGTCTCGCTTTTCAGAGGGAGTGCAGTACCCGATTGGAGCCAATCATTTGTCGTTTAGGAGCAAAACCAGTTGATTGGTTCGGACAAGTCTGTGATTGACAGCTAATTGCAACTCCACCCATTTTTGCATCACACTACCTCATATTCTCTCATTATTAATCTGATGGAAATGTAATTTTTTTAATTTTTAACCTTTTTTTTGTATGAACGCACACTTCCTTTTCTTGTTGCTAAAATTAATAAAAGGTACTACATTGTTAACACTATCAAAACAGGAAAGAGCAGTTTTATGACTGCCCTAGCAATTCTCCAAATATCATTGATCAGAATCAATTTGTCATACACACTGTCAAAAGATCAAGACAACATCAGACTCAACCTATCACTGTATTGGTTGCATTTAAAAAAAATAATAACAGCAACACAAGTGTTGGCAATTTCATTTCATAACAAACATCAATGAATGTGGTGCACTGACATTCAGACAGTAAGCAGAGCACCTGGTTATGCCCACCAGGCTTGTCCAATTACATTTCACCTAGTTTTTCACACATTAAACAAGGTAGCATAATGTCACATTTACATCCAAGGTTGCAGGTTCAATTCCACAGTTTGGGAACTGCTGTTGTACCCACGAGCAAGGTGCTTAACCTCAACTGCTTCAGTAAATGTCCAGCTGAATAAATAGGCCTATTTATAGAAAAACGTAAAACAAATTTCAAAACTAATCTAAGCCGTGCAAGCCACTCCGGATAAGTGTGTCTGCTAAATGCCAAATTGTTATTTATTTTCAACTCATAAGCAACACTCATATGTTCATCAAATCATCATTCTGGAATGTAAAAATTGCATTTATATTTCTAATTTACTTGCCCCTCAACCACCCACCACCACCCCACCCTCCAAAATTAAAAAATTATAATAATAAAATAAAAGGAAAACAAATACGCCATTTTATGTTTGTGAGAGAGAGAGAATGAAAGCCATGAAATACATGCAAAATTATAGCACGCCGTCTTTGTTGTTGTAGAGTGGCAGTGGAACACAGTGACGTCTGTGGGGCTGAAATGTGGTGTACCGTGTGTACGCGTGTTATCAAACACTGGCAGGCTCGTAACCTTCCACGCGGCCTTTATACATTACAGAGTTAGTAGACTGCGCCTTCACAGTACACAGTCACGCCGCCAATACACAGCTGGGGCCGGTATTACCAAGCTGGGCTACAGAGCTCAAGAGCTAGCAAGTGCACTGAGTAAAAACCCGGAGCAGGTTTTTTTGTTTGTTTGTTTTTACCTCAGTCCCATGTTCCCGATTTGGGAGGGTTCTACTCGGTGCGATTATCCATCTAACTCCATCGCCCGGCTTCGTGAAACAGGCCCCCAGGGAATTGCTTTTCATCGGAAGGCTTACTGCTCAACTCCCCCGGCCTCAGACGGCAGAATCGGTATGGCTTCTTTGTTGTTTTTGCTGCGGTTTCTCTTTTGTCCTGGCTGTTGCAACCATCATCAGCTTTATACTTAAAAATTTTGAAGAACGTTTGTCGCACAGACGAGTACAGGCCATAGACTCTGTAACAATACAGGCCCATGGTGACGTCACAACTACAAGTCCTGGCCCATCGTGATGTCATCACTATAATTTTAATTCTGTCTCGTGTCCTTACAGGGACGCCATTGTGACACAACAGCTGTTTTGCCAAAGCAGACATTTATTCATTGGTAATCGTGATTAAAATAGTATGCTTCATATTATTGAAATGTATATTACTACTATATCATAATTTTATATTATATAATATATTTTCAGTATATAGTTACACAGTTGTGAGACTCCTGTAAGCTACTACCGTAAAATGTGCACCACTGTACATGCGTATCAAATTACGGTCCAATTATATGCATAAATTACCAAATCCATGCACGGTAATTTTGATTGAACGCACTTACAGATTTAAGGAAAGAAAGGGGTATTTTCTTATGAAATATTTTTGGATCTTCGTACAACGTGACGCTTAGAAGGCCAGACTTGTTCAAACTTGACTGTCTGACGTGTTACAACTGCCTGTCAGCACGATACCAAGGACGATGGGTGGTGTTAATATTTCAAAACAATGATTATCTCTAGATTGTTCTCGTGCACTTGTAATCCCAAATTAATTACGATGTCATTGTGTTCCACCGCTTATCTCTTCATCGTAATGACTGCTTCCAGAGAATCGGCGCTTATGAATTTGATGATAATTTAAAAAGAAAAAAAACTGCCAACAAATCTATCACCTTACGAAGTGAGCACTAAGGCACTTTTCAAGTATAAGAAAAGCAATTAGAAGTGTTACAAGGATGTTAATGCAATCGGAGGATTTAATTTATTTTCTTTTTTGCAATGCATAATGTCACCTTTAAAGAAATGAGCTTTGTATGCGGTTTTAAGCGATAAATCGCATAAACTGAAAACCATTTTGAGGAATACGAAAAAGGATGTTGTGTCTGCAAAACAGGTTTATGTTTTGTTGGGCGGAAAAGGCTGAAAATGATGCCAAAAAAGGTTGTTTGGATTTGAAGATCATCAAGGATTAATGAGCTCTCGTTGTACAGTGGCATCAATTAGAAACTGGACTATCCTGTTAAACAATCAAGTACAACCGACAGAGAACGTTAAACAATCAGGTACAACCGACAGAGAACGTTTGTGCCCTTGTTTGTGCCAATTTATCCGCCTTCAGACGGAAAACAAACGTTCTAGGGTTGTGTCTGTGACGTCATCCTAGAGCTTCTGCAAACAAAACTCCACAAAGCGGAGGTCCACTCCGCGCACCCGCAGTCCAGTTCGTTTCATCCCCTTTGATTCAAACGTAGTCAGTCAAACAGTAAGCTGACACCCGGAAAGCAAGAGCATGAATTTTTTTTATTTTACCATCGCGTCAGCAGTTTACTAACTCCAGCTTGCCCTCCTCACAGTAAGGCAATTATAAACTTGCACACAAAGCATTAAAGAAAAGGATGAATTTGGATTTTCCTAAAGGGTTATCATTTGAACCCATACGGAGTATACAGGCTTGACAGAGCTTTATTTTAATTGGGGTAAGGCAGCAGGTTTTTCCACGCAACACTGTCGGACCAACAACAGCGACAGCAGCAACAACAAAATGGATGAACTCTGAAATCAAAGGCATGCCATTATGCTGTGCATTTTTCATCATAGAACCCCTCGCAACTGAAAATCACACGGCCGTGTCTAAGTATAGAGCACGATTTTACACATTAATGAAGGAGCTGAGAAATTAATCTCTCAATAGAGTGGCCATTCTTTTATTCTTAAAAGAATAAAATAACAAAATATTATTCTAAACTCTGATTTGTATGACTTTCAAAAAAAATAGGCATTGTTATGTCTTATCTTTAAAAACTGCCATTCTCTTAATAGAAATAATATAGCTAGCCACAGTGAGGAGATGGTGATTATTAATTTGGAAATCTTTCAGTTGTAAAGTTGTTAATTGAATGGTATCTCATCTGTTCTGGGAGCAAAGGTATAATTAATTTTTAAATTATAATTTCAGAAAAAGCTTGTCATATCTACTATGCCCTATCTTTATGATTTTTCTGGAGCCCATTCTATCATTTTCAAATTATCTTCAATCAATGGCAACCAATTGTGATGTCATAAGTGACAAAATGGTCCTGGATACTGACACACACAAAGGAGTGGCTCATATATTTTCCATGCCCACTGCGATCTCCATACATTACATTACATTTATTTAGCAGACACTTTTATCCAAAGCAACGTACAAAAGTGCATATCATGGTCATTGGACAACTACAAAACACAGGTTCAATAAGGTACAATACTAATTTCACTTCATGAATTTCATCCATTGCATTGTGGTATGATGTACATTGGCGATGTTAGCACGGATCATTTTTTTAAAACTGTTTTCCTGTTCAGTGCTTTTATATTACTTTATTGACATATCCATTAATTTATTTTTGTCTTATTTCTTTTGCCATTATTGGTACTGTGCTGAAAGTAGGGTAAGCTCTTATTCTTGTTACTGTTATCTTTACTTATTTTGACTGGCAGCAATGTTTACAAGTGACACTTACATGTTAGATTCAGTTCGATGACTTACTACCGTGGACATGCTACAGTATTTTTAAATATATGAGCTTTCATCCATCTTCAGTTTCCTTCCTGCATCTCCCCCATATAAAATATATCAATTGTTTTTTTATAAATGCCTCAATTAGGACAATTAGAACGCTTGACTGTGCTGTTGGAGTGACTATGGGGACCCCTGGAGGACAACCATTGAAACGCAAGTTTAAATTCCCGCAGGTCACATGGCAAACTACTTATGACACATCAGAGAAGAGGGTGTAAAACAAGGAAAACACCTCCTTCATAAGGGCAGATTGAATCATCACACAAGAAACAATCGTTTAATGAGCGCAACATTTTGAAAAGAGTTTATTTTCACTAATCTTCACCGCCATCATTCAGTCACTCAATCTTCAGGTTAGATCTAAGTTGCAAACTTATGTAAGGGAGCTAAGCATTCCATTGTTAAACGGCTTTTTTTAAAAATGTACATCTGAATGTAATTAATTAACCACCCGGCTCGTGCTACCAACCGCTGCTTTCACCGCACATTCTCGTGCTTCCAACCGCTGCTTTCACCTCGCGGTCCCTCGGGGACACAAACACTGCGCTGCAGAACCGATGGCGGCACGGCGTCCCGTGGAGACGGATGTTTTGCCGCTGATTAGGGGGCGCGGGGTTCCTCACACCCACACGCAGCCAAATGGAAAAAGGACAAAGAGATTACTGCCGGGAAACGCGACTGTGTGCCGACGCTTTTCACAATAGACACATTGCGAAGGCAGCTCCGCCTCGACTCCGGTGAAAAGCCTTTCCCGTGAGGACGTGTCGTAGATAACAGATGAATGAATTTCATTTACACAGCGCGTGTCGGTCCTTTCACGGAGAGATGTGTCGCGTCCAACCTCTGTGAAGCACATCGGCCTGTTTTTATGCGCCAGAACACTGGAGATGCACGGACTGGTTAAACTAATTAAACTGGACTCGGACAAAAAGGCTTATTAGCTTTTCACGAGCTAGGCATCCTGCCACTCATTCGCTTATTTCTACGTGATGGCCGAGCCACAAGTCTCAGAAACTCTTATTCGTTGAACAAACATAATAAAACTTTTACTGACAAAAGGCTATTCATCCTGCGTAGGGCTCTCGTTCCACTACACCCAGCACTGCCGGCGTCAAGCCAGGTCTCGGGCTCCACGAGTTGCATTACAGCATTTTATACTAATAACCATGTGTGTGAAAATTAAATTCCGAATTCCAGTGCAGACCTTACCTTTATATGAACTCCCCATAAGCTCGATTTTTGCTGGCTCAAATTGAATACACCGCTGTGATCGGTTTTAATTGCCCTTAAGAAAGGAAACAACTTGAGTCCAGCAGATAGACGGGCACAAAACGTTACCAATGAATTTCACATTTAGTTCAAGGCATTAATAATAGCGTTAATGCTGCCAACAAACGCTGATCAGGCTTCACCACACGCCTACGGCGTCACACGAGAGCTCTCACTCCCTCGCCTTTATATTTTATCAGGCACAGAACACACAGAGCAATCGTGACTTTTACAAATAGATCCATATTTGGATATGACACACCACCTACTCCACCGTAAAGGCAAAAAAGAAAGAAAAATAAAACCCGAGCAGAGGCAGAGAACTGTATCCGACATGTTTTAGCTTCCTTCCCTTCACTGACATTTAACCCGTCAGCCATCTCGTTCATTTAGAACAATAAAGTTTTTAATTAAAACACTTACTGTAAAAACCTGTTTACCGAAAAAATGTAAGGAACAGTGACAGATGGGAGGTGTGCGTCGTGTGAATCAAATTATCACGCAAAGCCACTGCTTTCAGCATTTACATTCAGCATTTACATTTCAGTGGAGATACTGTGTCTGAGCTTGAATTTGAATTTGTCTACATAAATCTGAGACTACGCAAAAGAAATGTCCCCTGACCGAGTGCTTATGAGCCCTGTTATCGGAATGCACCACAAAGACCGTGCACGTTTATCATACCCTGGGGAGTAACTGGCCTCTTAAAGCTAAATCCAATCCCGAACATCAAGGAAAACTTGATTTTTCAAGATTTTTCAAAAACGCAAATCCGTTGATTTTTGCTGTATTTATTGGTTCCCAGTTTTTATATAAACTGGAAGTTGAGGCATAGACATAGTACATTTCTACAATTTTCAACAAAAATATAACCAATATGTACAATTATTGTATTAAAAATACAAAAAGGATACAGACTCCACCGATTGTCTTTCTAAAAGACATACAGGTACAAGTAGTATCAAAAGTATGAGGAAATCACCTATTAAATGTACATTTTACACTTGACATCACAGATCGAACTGAAATTAGCAGTTCTATTCACTACAATTACCTTATGCTTATACATCTTTTGTGCAACTTGTATTTGTACTAGTATTCTGTCTGCCTATACGACACAATCTCCAGACTAGAACAAAACCAATTAATGAATATTACCATTAAATTACAAACTCATAACTGGCAACTGAATCAGGGGGGGAAAAAGAGAAAAAAATAAAACGATTTCTCAAGAGAGGAAAAATATTAAATAAAGCACTGAAGATACACAATACAGTGAAAAAAACTGCAATATCTTTCATAAAATCTAATTTTACCTACTGATCAATATGATCAGCTGAACTCATGGATACTAATAAAAACAAATGAAAAGACCAGCAGTGCCTCACATTTGAGTACTACTTAGGTTGGCAGCCTTCAGGTATATGTTTTCATATTTCCCCGGAGTCTCAAAAAAAAAAGAAAGAATAAAAACCCAACAGAAAGTTTTTTTTTTCAGTTCATAATTGAGGTTACTTAGCAGCAGAGAGCGGGTTGTTGTAAGCCAGCCTTTTTTATCTTTTCTTTTTGTTTGTTACACATGCAGCAGAAATCTACCATCGCACCTATTAGCAGAGTTCCGTTCTTCCACACGGAGGCAGTCAGACGGTGAGGACCGCAGCTAATCTAAGCTAAGCGAGCGCGGCCCCGGAAGCGTCTCGCGGGAGCGCCTCGCGAGAACACCGCGGCCAGCTGGAACACCAATGTCTACCGCCATCTCTCCCTGCGAATTCCGCCTAGTTCCGCTAAAAGCTTACAAAACCCCAAAATCAGGTCAAATAAGAATAATACTGTAGTCATGGAGACGCATTTACACATTTGTTATCTAAGTACGACGTACGTATTTTAAAAAAAGAACAATAATAATGCAAAGGATCTTGGGAATTCAGCACAATCCAGAGGTCTTTGTCCAGAGTGCTAACATTCTGACATGATCTAGTAGGAAGTTGAAAAAACCCACAAGAAGCGGTAATGTCCGTTTGTTCTGGTTAAAATCCAGAAAAAAAAAATTAAAATTAAAAATACAAAAGAAGAAAGTGCAGCCGATGCTCAGCATGTGGGTGGTGATTGTAAACAGGAAGGGGAGGAGTCTTGGAATGGGGGGGGGTGTGTTTGTAAACAGGAAGGGGAGGAGTCTTGGAGAATGGGGGTGGTGCAAACACAAAAGTGGAGGGCTCTTGGAATGGCGGTGGGTGTGACGAGTGTCAGCGGTAGCATGTGAATATTCCATGTTACATCACTGTGCTTTGTTCTTTTTCCCTCCGTAATTCAAGCGACAGTTTGTCCTTTCCTTTATCCAAAGTGCCAAGGCGTATGTTTTTTTTTCTGTTTTTCTTTCTTTCACAGTATTTGTCATGCTGGGGATGCGAGGGCCCCCTGGCTGATTTAAGGCAGGGAAGGAGGCCATCAGAGTCCTGCCTGATAGGAAGGGCGGGTTGGGGGGGGGGGGGGGGGGGTGACGGCGCCTCCGACAGGCTCTGCTGCTCCCCAAACCGGCGGCAAAGGCCGTCGCAAAAAACAAACCCAAAAAATAAAAAAAAACATCCAGCAGGGGGCGACATCCTCACACTGCAGACACCTGTTCATCTTCTAGAAAGGAGAGAGAGGGAGGAAACTCGGTCAGTCCATCATCATAGAAGCTTGGCTAATTTCCAGCATTCTCAGTAACCGCCAGCAGATGGTGCTGTTCTGCCAGTTACATTCTATCAGAAAACTCAAACTAAGCATGACTAAGTGAGATGGAATGGCCTGTACTACACTGCTGTACTGATACTCATCTTCACTCCCGGTCCTGAAGTGGAGAGCTGCAGGGTCTGCTGGTTTTCATCATGACTCAACGCTTACTTTATCACACACTGATCACGGCTAACTCAGCTAACTTGCTTTCTTGGGGCTGAGCTGGTTGCTCATTTCAAACCGAAAATCAACAGCAGACACTGTGGGGCTGCTCCAGGACCAGGGCTACAGACCCTTGCTATTCTGGGTAACACACAAGTGCGCAAATCACTAAGTGTGCAAATCCCTGAACGCAAAGGCCCATATACTGCCTGCGTTACACTACACTAAAGGTGCATTTGTACTGACAATGAACTGGCTACAGAACATCACGTATGAACACAAGAGAAAGAGGAAATCAGCACTGGGTCTCATATTTTCTGCAGGAACACTGAATTCTGGCTGCTGTGATGTCACAAAGTGAGCGTTCTGTATCTCTGCCGAGTTTCTGCACTGATACACATCGTGAGCGCAGTTAAAGTGCGCGACTGTGTGCGCGGGTGAAGCCGCACGTGGGACATTCGTTAGCAGTGAACACATGACACAGCCTGAGGGTGAATATGAGCGGTGTGGAGCAGCGCATTCTCTTCAGCCTGGTGACAGTGCTCGTGGCAAACAGGCACACTTCACACGCGCCAACAGGAGGTGAATGAGTGCACGTCAACGACCAATCAGCATCATCATCCCAAACCACGGCGACCATGAACTGCGACAGCCACAACACCCCTCACACACCCGCACCCACACACACACGCTCACACACACACGCTCACAGTGGCGTTTCCTCACTGACTATGACAATGTAGTGCTGTAGCCAAACCATGAGATGAACCGGGTGCCCGTAACGCATGCATGAGGGGTCCAGGATGCGGTGGACGCCACCTGCTGGTGAGGCGTGTTGTCTGCGCCTTGGTTGCATGCAGGTTTTTGCGGGTTCTGTCGGGGGGCGCGGTGTGTTTACCTGCCTCTCGCCTGCCCTGTAAGTCAAGGCCTGGTAGTTTCAGGTGCATAAGCCACTGTCTTCCTCACAGGAATAAGTTTGGGAGACAAGGACTCACCCTCCTCCTCCACCACCACCGCCTCCGCCGCCGCCGCCTCTTCCTCCTCCTCCTCTTCCTCGGCCGACAGCCCCTGCGGTCGGAAGTGGGGGAGCCGGGAGCAGTGGGGCCGGCCGTGGGGCCGCGGGGGGGGCAGGGCGGGGGGGAGGGGCGAGTCGCAGGAGCGCGTGACCATGCGCGAGCGCTGCAGCGCCACGTTGTAGTCCGGAGGCCTCCGCCCCGCGTGCGCCGGGCCCTCCCCGAAGTCCGACAGGGTGAGGGCCGTGTAGCCCGGCGGGGTGGGGGGGGGCTCCCGAAACCGCCCTTCCTTCCGCGCTGCGGGGGGGGAAAAGAGACGGGTGTGATATAGAATTACAGGACGCCCAGAGCGGGTACAGCCCTACACACACACACACGCACGCGCACGCGCACACGCACACGCACACGCACACGCACACGCACACGCACACGCACACGCACGCACACACACACACACACACACACACACACACACACACACACACACACACACACACATACACACGCGCGCGCACACGCACACACGCGCACATACACACACACACACGCACACACACGCACACACACGCACACACACACACACGCACACACACACACGCACGCACACGCACACACACTCTCACACACACACACACACACACAGGAGGCCTGGTCACACAGGGCCTGCGCCACTGAACAGCACTGATGTGAAAAAGAGCCAGCCGATGTAGTTAAAATTACAAACACAGGTCGTCACTCAGCTGGAATACACTTGATTCTGGCACGTCTTTTCTCGAAAGCTGTGACATTATTCATGTTATGGACGCTAGAGTCTGGTGCGCTATGAAAATTAGAAGCTGGTGCGTTATGGACGGTAGATGCTGGTGTGTTACAGACAGTAGAGGCTGGTGTGTAATGGGGTGTGTTATGGACAGTAGAGGCTGGTGTGTTACGGACAGTAGAGGCTGGTGTGTAATGGGGTGTGTAATGGACAGTAGAGGCTGGTGTGTAATGGACAGTAGAGGCTGGTGTGTAATGGACAGTGGAGGCTGGTGTGTAATGGACAGTGGAGGCTGGTGTGTAATGGACAGTGGAGGCTGGTGTGTAATGGACAGTAGAGGCTGGTGTGTAATGGACAGTGGAGGCTGGTGTGTAATGGACAGTGGAGGCTGGTGTGTAATGGACAGTGGAGGCTGGTGTGTAATGGACAGTGGAGGCTGGTGTGTTATGGACAGTGGAGGCTGGTGTGTAATGGACAGTGGAGGCTGGTGTGTAATGGACAGTGGAGGCTGGTGTGTTATGGACAGTGGAGGCTGGTGTTACGGACAGTACGAGGTTTGTGCGTAATGTTAAGGAGGTGTCTTACTCATCAGGCTCTTGGCGTTGCTGGAGGTGACGGTGATGTGGGAGGGTCGCCCCGGCGGCTTGGAGTCCTCGGAGGTGACGGAGGTGATGCTGCTGGTTTCGGGGTCGGCGCTGACGTCCTTCCCGCCCCGTCGCTTGATGGTGCCCGTGTCCCCCTCCGAATCCTCGCCCCAGTACCCCGTGGAGGAGGCCCAGCTCCCCCGGCCCGGCCGCGCCCCCTGGTCGGCCCACGCCGCCGACTCCGCCCACAGCCCCGCCCCTCCCTCCGCCAGCGTCTCCCAGCTCCTCTGGTGCTGGATGGTCTGGATGTTGTCGTGGGAGCCGCTGGAGCAGGACGTCCAGCTGCCCCGCCCGCTATCGGCGGCGTCCAGGGAGGCGCGGTCGTGCTGGTCCTGCGTCAGCTCATCCGTGCTGGGGGAGGAGAGCACGATGGGCCCCCCCGCGTACAGCGTCCGGCCGTCCTGCACCGAGGCGTACGACCTGGGGGACACGGGAGCGAACCAGCCCAGATCAGCTTTTACTCTCCACACTCACAACTAGAGAAACAGCACCCGCTCAAAGTGCTCTGGGCCAAAACAAGAAATACTGCAAATCTTACATTTATTATTACTATTATTATTACTGCTTTTTAGTATTTATCACTATGATTGATAGTTGTAGTTGTAGTAGAACATTGATAATAATGATGATAATAATAACAAAAAGTCCTATTATTCATATTATTGTATAAAACTCACAAAGAACACACCGTGTTTCCCAATATATAAACTGCCCCAAAGCTAAGAACATGCAACTCAGTTCTGTGTCACTGCAACACTGTCAACGCCAAAATGTCAAATCAACAGGAAAAGAAAAAGGTAACCAGTGACCCCAGACTCAATAGCGTTTTGTGTCGATGGAGCCGAAATGTCGGCCGCGGGCCGTACCCGAGGCTGTACTGGTCCGGGTCCAGCGGGGGGCGGCGGCCGAGGGCGGAGTCCACGGCGCTGACGGACAGGCGCTGCCGACGCTCCTCCCCCATCAGGTCCAGCGAGGAGTTGCTGACCAGGCTGGAGCGCGAGGAGATCTCGCTGTGCCCCGAATCGGAGAAGTTATCCACCGTCCCGCTGGGAGGCAGGGGGCAGCCTGGGCGCGGGACAGAGAGGGGGGGGGGGGGCGTTAAACCCCAAACGTCCACCCAGACACCTCAGTGCAGGTTCTCTTCTGGATAATCAGCCCTGCTTCAATTCAGCAAACTCAGGAAATTAACTGGAATTTAATTAACTGAGATTACAGGAGAAACACGGGCGTCCTTCAGTTCCTCACCTGAATTTTAATTAATTCAGTGAGCCGTTAATTCCCTGAACTGGCTGGCTTCAGCCCCCCCTCCCCCCCCACACCCCCCCGGTCCTCCTTCTCATTCCAGATTCTGACTCGAGGCGGGAGGTGTCAGACTGCAGATCCAAAATGGCCCTCCACACCCCCGAGCTGTGCCGTAACACCAGAGCGCGGCCTTTGCGACAGGACATCCCCAGATATCCCAGGAGGCCGTGCTCGTATGCTAATGAGCTGCGTGGAGCGAGAGGGACCCACAGCTTTGAGAAACCCAACAACCTCTCTCTACTAAAGTGCCATCTAAGCAAGGCACAAGTGCTCTCGCAATCAGGAGTCCATATGCACTGACAACACACTCTAAATCTAGCACTACCAAGCCTTCAGGCGGCTGCGCTTGCATTTGAAGATGGGTGAGAGGAGGGGGGGGGGGGAGAGCTGGCGCGACGGGACCCCCCAGGGCTGACAGTCTAAAAGCTACGCGCGCGCGGGGGAAGCGCTCCCCGTCCACGTCTCCGTGGCGCACGGCCCACCTATCCCAGAGTGCCGCGGGCCGCCATTGTTATTCCGGTTACTGTTCTCGCAGCCCAGGTAGGAGGAGGAGGAGGCGGAGGAGCCCGTCAGCTCTGACTGACTGCGGGAGTGCGCCCTCCGCTGGCTGCCACCTGGCAAACGGGACAAGAGAGCGGTTAAAGGGCCCGGCCTCCGTCGGCACGGCGACGCTGCCGTCGGCAAGGCGACGCGGGCCGCAGCTACACGCAAGCCGAGCGGGGGTGGGGTCAGGCCGCTACAGCGGAAGAGAAACGCCAAAAAGCCGTTAAATCCCACCAGGACCAGCTAAGCAACACACTGCGGCAGCTAAGCAACTCGCCCTGCCGTCAACCAAATTACCCACAAGGCCCAGCGGCAAGATTAACCACACCAAGCGGCAAACACTACACAAAGCTGTCAGGAACACATCCGGGGGTGGTGGGGGGGGAGGGGGACGCGTTTCGCACGGACAGAGAACAGGGATACCACAAGCCCTGTTAGCTGTGCGCTAACACCAGGCTAAACAGGCGCTCGCGTGTGACTGCAGGGGGCGCTAAAGCAGTGGATTTCACACAGGGACACGTTAAATCAGAGCGAGCGGGAACGCCGCGCCCCACTCCGGTCATTCTGATCAGAGACCGCGTGATTGGCCGATGCGTGCTGATTACACAGGCAGCAGAAATCAAGCAGAGACACTCAGCGCGTGTGATTGGTCGGCGGTGCCACTGGGGCGGACGCAATCAGCGAGCGGATTGGCCAGCAGGCAGAGGCCTGCGACGCAGCTTCAGATTACCCGCAGCGTCTGTCCCGCTGTGAAAGGAGGCGTGTCTAATCCCACGGTTCCCCTGGGAACCACATCCTGCACGCAAGGCAAACACCATTTAGTACACACGGACACACAGCACGTTTAGTACACACACAGAACGACACACAGAACAACATTTAGTACACACGGACACACAGAACAACACTTAGTACACACGGACACACAGCACAACACTTAGTACACACGGACACACAGAACAACACTTAGTACACTCGGACACACACATTCACACAGCTCTTAACACCTTACGGGTGGGTTATCTGCTCAAATAAACAGGCCAATAAAACATGTTTTCCCTCATGAAGAAACTGGTGCTGCTTACAGTTTTAAATTATTTATATATTTAATGCGAACGTTTATCCACATTATACTCCAAAACCTGTTTCTAGGCAGTCTGCCCAAATACAATCGACATGCCTAATGAAAAAGTGTTATATTAACTGAACTGTAAGCTGAAGTGTCCAAAAGGGTGAATGAACTGGTCATTTCCCTAAAAATATTTAAGGTCCTAGGGCGTACGTTCACCCTCAAATCCAGTTCAAACTCCTTAAAAAACTATTCTATGTGACTCTCTCACAGAAATACAGCCTGCAGTACAGGTAACGGGCCAGGCCTAACTCGGGGGGGGGGTAAAACTGCAGTCCTGGGGGGTCCCAGCGCTTGCTGATCTCTGGTGTGCTTCTGCAGCAGTGACTAATTTAAGGCACTGATTCCACCGAAGAGTTCCCCGGGCCGCTTTCCAGGGCCGGGAAAGACTGCTGACCTACGGACAGGAAGTCCCGCCGACTCTGCGGCGCTCCAGGACTGCAGACGCACCCCCCCCCCCCCCCCCGGCTTTACTGCACCCCCCCTCGGCTTAAGAACATAAAACGCAGCAGATTGCAGACGAAGGACGCCGCTGGGCAGAGCTGGCGACAGGCGAGCGAGGAAGAGGGCTTCCGGAACATTCTCTCCCTGAAGGCACGTCAGGCAGGAAGTGACTCGTTCAGCTAGTGCGGACACAGCGAGGCTGTGCGCCACACACTGGCTACAGAGGGCTTCCAGAGCTGAGGTATGACATGGCAGTATGCAGTGCGGCTGCATTTCCTTATTTAGCCACTAGGGGCAGTGTGTGCACACGGAATGTACTGAGCGGATGAGGAGGCAGCGCTACTGCATTGCTGTGAATCTACTGGTAAGTCAGGCCTTTTTTTTTAGTGGGTGTGGCCAGTCTGGTGAGGCACAGTGTGGGTGTGGCCAGTCTCTGGTGACAGAACAGTGTGTGGGTGTGGCCAGTCTGGTGAGGGACAGTGTGCAGGTGTGGCCAGACTCTGGGGAAGGACAGTGTGTAAGTGTGGGCGTGGCTTTAAACAGGCAGCGTTTCTGTAAGGGGCGTGTCCTCACCTTTCCTGGGGGAGCTCTGGGGGGAGGTGGGCGGGGAGGAGGAGGCGTTGGAGACGGTGTCCTCAGTCTGTCTTCTATGCCTCTCGCTGGCCTCCTCTGATAACGACAAGATTTTCTTCAAGGCTTGAGGTGAACTTGTACCTTTAAAATAACATTAGAAAGGGGTTGCAGGTGGACTGAGTGCCACAATTACTATACCATAAGCTCATCGACTGGAAAACAAAAACACTTCACAGAATCGGTCGGAAACCAGTTCCATGAGAATTCAGACAATTTTCTTCCTGCCACTAGATGGCGATGTGACACCAGCCATATGGCCAAATACCACAACACTTTCAAAGGCGTCGACATTAACAGCTCAGCACCACCTTTGAATTCGTTATTCTGCTCCTTCATTCACCATCTCATTAAACCTGCCAATCGTACAGCAGGGTAGTGCATGCAGTAAAGGTCACACCCCCTCCCCCCTGAGCAGAGCTGTGATGTCACACGAGAGGGGCGTGGTCTTACCGAACGGCGGCAGGTCCTTGACTGGCACTTTCTTGCGGGAGGGGTAGAGGGAGACGGCGGGGACCTGCAGGGCCTGGGGGCCCTTCGGCGGCGGGTGCGGGGGCTGTGGCGGGTGGGGCGGGTGCGGCTGGGCTTTGGCCTGCCCTGCCGCTGCACGCGGGACCACCGGCGACGTGTCCGGCTTCTTCTTGTCGCCGGCGCTCTTGGGCACTGTGATGTCATAAAAGGCCAAACAGGATTATCACTGACTGATGATCCTCAGTGCGGGCAACACGCGCTCTTGGGCACTGTGATGTCATAAAAGGCCAAACAGGATTATCACTGACTGATGATCTTCAGTGCGGGCAACACACTGCACAGCTCTGAGCACTGCAATGCAGCTGGAGGCCTCACACTGCATCTGTGAAGGCAGACTATGCAGGACTTTACACCTTGAAAATATTATGAAATAACCATGCCCAGTCATATCCTATGATGCACTGGCAATCTCTGCCTTTTGTGCAAATTTGCTGAACCCTCTGCCTGTACTACTCCTTCTTCATAAATGTGTAGTGAATGTTTCTGGGTGTGACACTCTTTTCTGTGTGGAGAGGAATGGGTGTGGCTACAGTGCATGTAGGGTGGGAATCAGTGCATGTAGGGTGCTAGCTAGCGACTGCAATGGTGGAGGTGAAGAAGCACAAGTACAGCCAAGAAAAAGGACAGGTTGACAAGGCTCGTTTAGGGCTCCCTGTATAAATTAAGGTTATCAATCAATCTATCAAACAATCAAAAACCAGAGTCAACCTTGGAATTGCTTTTCCTCGATGGCAACAACTATCAACAAACCAATATAAAAAATAAGAATGGGATGAAAAATGGGAACAATAAAAATGAATGGGCGAGGTTGTGGACGGAGGAGGAAGCTTCTTTGATTGTGAACACGGGACCACAGCAAGGCTATAAATCCTGCATACTGGGCCTTTAACACGGTGAATCTGACACTGGCTCATACCCGGGACACTCAGACCCTCCATGGTCACCATCACACAGGTTTCACAAACCACAAGATGGCGAGGTGGAGGGGTGGGGGGGTGGTGAGTAGGAGCGGGCCACAGCAAGGCTAAAAATCCTGCATAGTGTGCCTTTGACACAGTGACTGACTGCAGGAACTGGGCGGGGGGGCGGACGGGGGGGGGGGCGGGGCACTCACGCGTGTTGCTGGACGGCTCGCACTGCTGGGACATGGCCTGCAGGGCCTCCTCGCTGGCGTCCGGCGCCAGGTGGCACAGGTACTGGCGCACCTTGCGGGCCATCTGCGCGTCCTCGTACAGCTTCTTGGCGTTGAGGAAGGAGCTCCGCCGCACGCGCTTCTTGTGCCCGCCCGGCTGCACCACGTCCAGCATGGCGGCGTTGGCCGAGCCCTGGCTCAGAGACCTGCGGGGAGGGGGGCGGGGGGGCGAGGGAGAGTCAGAACCGCCGCCCAGGGCAAGTGGGGGCGGGGGCAGAGGGGAGAGGAGGAGGAGGAGGAGGAGGCTCGGGCACAGACATGCACCAAGACATTTTGGGGCTCGTGACAGTCCATGCCTCATTCCAGGAAACGGGAGAGCAAGTCACACACCGGGGGGGAGGGGGACGCCAAACCAACCCCCTCCCCCCCCCCCCACCCCCCCCCCGCCCCACCCCCACCCGAAACCTCAACCCTTCACTCTCCACCTGAGGCCTCTCTTTCCCACTCCCACCTGCACCTGCAGTACTGCTCTCCAGCAGAGACCCCCAGCGTCAGGCCTGCGCTACAAGCTCACTGGGACAGGAGGGGCTCATGCAGATACAGCGCCCCCCGTCTGCAGTCCACAGGTACTGCCGCTCAAACAATGTGCAAAGAGCATGACTAATAAAAAAAAAAGATTCACTACTCAGGAAGGTAACTTTTCATTCAGGAATGCAAATAAAAAATATTAATTGAGGGGGGATAATAAAAGAAAAACTGAACTGCGTAACTGAAAATGCGTTAAAACAGAAAAACATGCCGTTTAGAACACTGGGATCAACTCTCGAGAACTCTGCACCTTTCAAACCCATCTCTTTTGCCCGTTAAAAAACAGGTTTGGACCCATGGAGCACAAAATATCATATTCAGATGAGGAAAATGTGACAAATACGTTTCTGCGACGTAGCTCCTGACATAAAGCAAGCATTTTAAACAGCACTGCAATTTTGTTTTTGTTTTTGGATGATTATTAGTGATTGAATTCACACGCATGAAAACGAATGGCGGATTTGGAGAATTTGGTTTTAGTAGGATTTGGATGATCGATGCGCGATGCGGTTAGTTTGGCACGAACACTGCGGTACCCCAAGACTACGCCTGGCAGCGCCTGAACACAGAGCACCCCCACGGGACCTCACTGCAGGAACCTGAACACAGGACCTGACAGCAGAAACCTGAACACAGGACCTGACAGCAGGAACCTAAACACAGAACTCACTGCAGGAGCCTGAACACAGAACTCACTGGAGGAGCCTGAACACACACTTGACAGCAGGAGCCTGAACACAAACCTGAGAGCAGGAGCCTAAACACAGAACCTTACTGCAGGAACCTGAACACAGGACCTCACTGCAGAAGCCTGAACACAGGACCTCCCTGCAGGAACCTGAACACAGACCACAGTTCCTGACGTAAAATTTTGCTCGCTTTCCAAAGAGACAGGTTTGGCAGGAGCGGAAGCGTTAACGAAATAAACAATAAAAGAAAATTTAAAAAAATAAATTTAAAAATACAGTAATGGCACGAGCGTTGAGAAACTAAAGAGGCAGACGAAGGAGAAAAGTAAATGCAGATGGGCCAGAGGGACAGCATGAGCGCGAAAACAGGGCGAGCAGTCACCAGAACTTACCCCAGACTGCGCCACTTCTTCTTCCTGTAAGGAGAGCCATGAACATTGAAGCGTGGCACAGGAGAGAGACGGAGAGAAAGAGACCAGCTTAGACAGGAAAGACCAGAGAACCCAAGGGCCCATGGACACACATATATACACACACACGCACACACATGCGCACACACATATACACACACGCACGCACACACATATACACACACACACACACACGCGCACACACATATACACACACACACACACACACACACACACACACACACACGCGCGCGCACACACATATATGCACACACACACGCGCGCACACACACACACACACACACGCGCGCACACACATATACACACACACATACACACACACACGCACAAACACACACGCACACTCACAAACACCCACATGCACACACACACGCACGCAGACACGCACGCACACTCAAACACCCACATGCACACACACACGCACGCAGACACCCACGCACATGCAAACACACACACACACACACACACACTCACAAACACCCACACGCACACACACACATGCAAACACACACACACACACACACGCACACACACACAAACGCTCTAAAGCATGAGAGACACATCGGATAGAGGCCACCACTGTCCACCCAAAGCAATGGAATGTTCTGGAAGGAAGCTGGATCGACTGACAGTGAAATACAGGCAGAAGTATGTGCACACTGTGCCGCTACACCCTCCCCGCCCCTTCCCCCCCCCCAGGCATTATTCAAGCATGGTTGCTACCACATTTTCATTGTTTCATCACAAAATCTAGTCGAGGCCTGTCTGAAGTGGGAACTGGCTGACCATGAATGAAAAAAAAGTGAACAAAAAAAAAAAAAACATTTAAACGGCAACTTGGAGGTACTTGGGATGAGTGGCGTTTGGCGTTTTTTCCCGGGGTGGGGGGGTCTGCCTACCTCGTCCTGAACATGAGGGCGGGGTCCATGTTGACGGAGGCCATGCGGCCCACGTGCCGGATCTCCTTGGCGATCATCCGCAGCTTCTCGAAGTTCACCAAACCGTCGACTTTGGAGTCGTTGCCTGAAACGCAGAGCGTGCGCAGGGAGGTTTGCTTGGGCGTAAAATAACTCTGTTCCACACGCTAAATGCTCATGAGGTCATGGGTATGTGGCTTTACTGCTAAGCATTTGCTCCAGCTATCAGGTGTCAAAGAGTGCACAAGTGTGTGCGTGTGCGTGCATGCGAGCGTGAGTGTGCGTCTGTGTGTGTGTGCGCGAGTCTGTGTGTGTGTGTGTCTGTGCATGCGTGCCTGTGTGCGTGCACGTGAGTCTGAGTGTGTGCGTGTGAGTGCATGCGAGCGTGAGTGTGCGTCTGTGTGTGTGCGCGTGAGTCTGTGCGTGCGTGCGTGCGTGCGTGCCTGTGTGTGTGCACGTGAGTCTGAGTGTGTGCACGTGTGTGTGTGTGTGTGTGTATCCAAGCACCAGCCTCTGGTTGAGATATGAAAATCAGTATTTCAGGCTCAGTCAGGAACATGTCACCCCTGGTGCAAACGGCATCAATCTCAGCAAACAGCAAACAGAACCCGCACGCCCAGCGTCTCCATGGAAACCGAGAGCGCAGACGGGATCTCATTTTTAGGACCGCCCGCTCACCTTCGTGCAGGAAGGTGAGGTCCTTCTTGATGACGGGGAAGAGGGGGATTATGGGAGGCTGGAGGTTCTGGTTGTTGAGCACGTTGCGGTACTTGGCCATGTTCCTGGACGGGTCGAACAGGTCCTGCAGGTCCTGGAACAGCTTCTCGTACTTGCTGGGGAGTTTCTCCCAGGTGCCCCGGAGTCTGGACACTGGGGCCAGGTTCAGCCCACTGAGGGACAGCGGGGAGATCAGTGAGGGAGGTTAACATCGCTCCGCTGCAGGACAGTCAGTGAATAAGGGACCCCTACAGCCGTACTACTGGGGTTTTTCTGGAGTTAAGATTCTCTCTGGAAAGCAGCACTCTGGACAAAATTCTAAACTAAACTTTGTATCGACCTATTTTCCTGATCAAAGGGGATACATACGGAAGGTTCTGGTCTTAAAGATGCACAATAACAAAGATTTTTTTATTGATTATCTACCTTCTGAGCAAGGAAACTTCTGCAAGAAAAATAATGCCCTCAACACAAAAATTCTGACGGACAGATCACCATCTCCAGGGGGAAGAACGCAACTATAAAAGCGCACTATAACATTTTGTTTGACTGACTCACCCTCTCAATGGGGAAACAGACAAAAGGACACGGTTGTAAAAATGCACTAGAAAAAAATATTGATTGGCAGGGACAATGATAAATGTCTAATGGCTCAGCGATGAATCAGGCGGATCAGTGGATAGAATGAGGACTGTGGACCAGTGGGAAGCCACTGCATTTGCACTAGCACTTGCACTTGCATTTGCATTTGCATTTGCAGAGGCTCTTATCCACAGCAATTTAAAGACCTATAATAAGGCTGGATAAACAAAAATATGGCTGCTGAGGAACTAGAGCTCAGCTATTCAAATCAGTCCAGGAAGGCCGAGAACTGCTGGTTTTCCACCCTCCCTTCACCTGGGGAGTCAGGTGTGGACACAGTCTGGCCAATCGGTAGCGCTAACTCTTCAGTCAACCGTCCGGGAGAAAAGAAAACCAGGGCCGGATTCTAATATACACGTACAAAGACAGCGGTAATCCACCTCTTACAGCAGCGAGCCCACGGCTGCCCGTTCCTCTGGCCCTTTAAGGCTCAGACCAGCCTCACCTGATGATGGCGAACATGGAGTTGAAGTTCTTGCACTCCCGGCAGTGCAGGGCGATCTTGACGAAGTGCTTGACGATCTTCATGCGCTTGAGCTGGTTGGGCTCGCGCACGATCTCCGAGGCCACCCAGAAGGTCTCCTGGTTGATCACCTCCTCGAACTTCTTGAGGTTGGCCGAGCCGGCGCGGGACTTGCGCTTGAAGAGGTCGTCGATGTACTCGGTGGGCTCGATGGCACAGAAGAGCTCGAAGTTGCGCATGGAGAGCTGCGTGGCCACCTCCACCGTGCTGAGCTGCAGCAGCGAGAGCTGGCCCTCGCGCAGGAGGTCCTGCGCGTCCTCGTCCGAGCACAGCGTCTCCGTCTCCATGTTGCTCTTCAGGTAGTACCTGGGGGGGGGGTGTGGGGGTAGGGGGGGGAGGAAGACCGGCAGGTCACAGAGGGACACAGCCACTAGGGGGAGGAAGAGAGCCACTGGGGGAGTCCCACACTTGGGGGCTCACCTGAGCTCACCTGAGATTATCGAAAAGCGACAACACACAATAAAAGCAAAAAATATATATATACAATTTCTATTTGACTAATGCACACGCTGAGCTTGGAATTTACATGTTTGTACGTGAGCACAGCACACTGTGTAAAACCCTGGTGAATCTTTGGACATTAAATGGAGACTTTGTTAATTAAGGCACGAAGAGACGAGCACAAATTGGTCGTCTCCTCCAGGAAAGAGTCGAGAAGTCCAAGCGAAAAACATTTAATTTTTCTAATTAGCGCAGAGTGGAAATGAGTTACTGACTGAATCATTGTAATGCCCCGCTGTGGTGTTGCTAGGCAGCATCAGTGTTTAACTTAATCAGAGCAAAAGCGATCGCAATACAGTCAATGAGCTGATCAATCAAGGAGCTAATCGCAGAAGGGGTTCAGATGACTCAAAATCCCAGCAGGCTCTGCCACAGCTTCACCTACAAGTGCTACAACTAGAGCCTCGGTAAAAATTACAGTTACAATGATGAGCCATTTCAAATCTGCTAAGCACAAGGCCGGACACATCTGAAGAGAACGGAATGGTAAATTGGGGGTAGTCGGCAAGGCCGTAACTGGACAGGACTTCATTTTTAGGCCAGCACTGTCCCCAAGTCCTGGTATCCTGCCGGGATGAACCCTAACCTGGCGGGCCGGGCCTAACCCTAACCCGGGCCGGACCTAAGCCTAACCCGGGCCGGACCTAACCCTAACCCGGGCCAGACCTAACCCTAACCCGGGCCGGACCGGACCCTAACCCGGGCCAGACCGGACCGGACCGTCGCCACGGCGACGGAGCCCCTCCCCGTACCTGCCGCTCAGCTGGATGCGGTCGGCCAGCTTGGAGAGCTGCTCGGGCAGCCGGCGCTGCTTGATCACCCCCTCGGGCGTGACGGACACCTCGCACAGGGAGTAGGCCTCGGCCGCCGCCGTCAGCCCAAACTCGCGGATGGCCTGCGCCACCACCTCCCGGGCCGTGGTGTCCCGCCCGATCATCAGGTAGCGGCTCTGCTGGTCCGCCTTGAACACCCGCAGCACCTGGTCCGGCAGGTCTGAGAGAGGGAGGGGGGGGGGGGGGGGGGGGGGGGAGAGGGAGGGAGAGGGGAGGGGGGGGAGAGAGAGGGTGGGAGGGAGAGAGGGGGGTGGGGAGAGAGAGGGGGAGAGAAGGCGAGAGAAAGAGAGAGGGAGGGGGACAGAGAGAGACAGGAAGAGAGGGAGAGGGAGACAGAAAGAGCAGAAGTGAGAAAGAGGGAGAGGAAGTGAGAGAAAAGAGAAGATGACAGGCAAAAAGGGAAAGAGAGAGGGAATAAGGGAGAGAGAAGAAAGAGTCAAGGAGAGAGCAAGGGATACATATATCGTTAAGTAAACATCAAAGAATCTTAACTCCACACTCTGAAGCTGATTGCTCTCGAAACACACTCAAGACTGATTTTGGGAAAAGGGAAAAATCAAGAAAGCTGCGGCCTGATTCACGTGGCAGTTAAGCGAGGCTGAGCACGGCAAAGATACGACTCGTAATCAAGCGCCTCAGTTTGAGCGGATCTTGATTTTCCTGCGTACGCCACATTAAGCCTGTGAAGAAAATGCACAGGGAACGTGAGAGGGGCGAACAACACACCCCCTTATTTAAACAAAAGCACCGCGTAACATCATGAGTGATGCAGGCTTCACCTACACTGAGCAAAACTGGGGAACGAACCCTGGACCTGAACGCAGCACAACATCCTCTGTGTTCCTTCAACGTGTTCTGTCTTCATCCCAGAATCCTCCGGTCCAAGCCTCTGAGTTATTCGCGTTTCTGCCCAATTTTCCCGTCCCCGTGTTCTCACGGTAGACATTTTGGGGCGATTCGCACCCATCGGAGCGGCGAGTTAACCCGACCCGCGACACAGCGACCCGAGGGGAGGAGCCAATCGACACAAATGCGCTGAATGCCTGAAAGGGACTGTGGCGGGGGGGTCGGGGCGCTATCTTTCAAAAAATGAGCAAGTACACAGGGTTCACAAAACGGAAACAGATTACGTGAAAAATCACAGAAAATAAAAACGTTTTTTAACTTTAAACGTATCCTGCAATCTGCTGATAAAATATCCTTTTGAAGTCAGAAGGCCTTCTGCTTGATGCAGGCAGAGCGAGGGACAGAGACATGTTTGGGGGACCTCGTAGCTTTTCGCCCAAAGGCTAACAATTACTCAAACGCATTTTGGGGCTAGGCAGACGCAGTTTGAGACACAAATCTGTAGCGGAGAAGATGCCTGGAAGAGCGCAGGCGGACGTCGGTTTTTTTGCGGCGTCGGGTGATTCGCTCTCGAACAGTTTGCACACAGGCTCAGCGCAGAGCGTGAGGAACAGGCCCAAGCGCCGCGTAGCATTTAAAGCACCACAGAAACCGCGTGAGTGAAGCCCGTTAGCGCCGAGGGATGAAGCCCGTTAGCGCTGAGATTGAAGCCCGTTAGCGCTGAGGGATGAAGCCCGTTAGCGCCGAGAGATGAAGCCCATTAGCGCTGAGGAATAAAGCCCGTTAGCGCTGAGATTGAAGCCCGTTAGCGCCGAGATTGAAGCCCGTTAGCGCCAAGAGATGAAGCCTGTTAGCGCTGAGGGATGAAGCCCGTTAGCGCTGAGGAATGAAGCCCGTTAGCGCTGAGCTGTTCATTCTGCCTCTCAGCGGGAGGAAGCGTGCTGCCGTCGCAGTGCGAAGGAACACTTCAGCCTTTCAGCAGCAGAAAGCACAGAAGGCGGTAAGAAGAGAGAACGGGGGTGAACCAGGAAGTGGGGTCCCCCCCCCACAGAGGGGGCGCAGGTGCAGGCAGATTTATTTAAGAACAGAAACAGGGCTGGTACTCACTGCTCGTAATCGGGGCTGTAAGGGAAGACACGCAGCGGAACATTAGCCAACGGCCCAAACGCTCACAGTTACCACCAACATTTTTTCATCTGCAATTCCTAAGCACGTTAGCGCCATCCGCTAAGCCTCAAAACCGCCTTATTTTTTTTTTTCTACAGCAAAGCTCCCTCACCTGGCGGGTTGTTGAAGTCCAGGATGCGGTGGTGGGTCTGCAGCAGGTCGGGGTTGCTGGACGACAGGTTCCCGCTGACGGGGAGCGCGGGGGGGATGTGTTTGGACTGCCGCATGCCCACGATGCTGTCGTCCTGCGACTGGCCGATCCCCATGTCGCTGTGGGGAGACGGAGGCTTTCAGACACTGCGCTGCTCTCTTTACACAGACAGCCCTGCGTGTAGCTCTGCAGGCCAGGCCAGGCCATTACACGCAGTGGTGAAATGAGGAACAGAATCTCATCCTAAGCTTATAAACTCACTGGCCATACCACTGAGCTCACACAGAATATATTTGGCCATAAGCCTGATTCTACTCCTGTTCTGACATCATATATGAGTAGTGGCTAAATGAAGACAAGAAGCTCTATCAAGTGACTAACAGACCATAAAATAAAGGTTGTTGTGATCATGTGATCAACGGAGTGTTTAATGGTTTCTAGGACAGAATGCTAATGCTAATGTACATGCTAGCGGAGGCTCACTTGTAGGGCTTTTGTGGCAGAATGCTAATGCTAATGTACATGCTAGCGGAGGCTCACTTGTAGGGCTTCTGTGGCAGAATGCTATCGCTAATGTACATGCTAGCGGAGACTCACTTGTAGGGCTTCTGTGGCAGAATGCTAACGCTAATGTACAAGCTAGCGGAGGCTCACTTGTAGGGCTTCTGTGGCAGAATGCTGATGCGGGTCTTGTCCAGGATCTTCTTCAGCTTGTTCCGGCCGCCCACGGTGTTGGCCTTGCTCTTCTTGCCGGCCTTCTCCAGGCCCATCACGTGCTCCACGTCCACCGCCAGGTCGGCCGCCAGGTCCGGGATGGAGTAGCGGCTGCCCTTCTTGATGTCGCCGATCTTGGGCAGGTGCGGCGCGCCGTTCTTCTTCTCCTCTGCCGGCCTGGCCAGCAGCTCCTTGAACACTGCCGAGGAGGAGGAGGAGGAGGAGAGGAGGATGAGGACCGCACAACCACATATACACTGTGTGACTTACACAGCTTACGTTTTGTTTTCACATCAAATGCATCTATACAGCTGCATAATCACTGATGAGATTCAGGTTATGTGGCAACCAATGGGCAATGCCCCACCTGGGAATTGAACCGGCAACCTCTACGCCCATTTCCCGAGCCATTATAGTACACTACAGCAATATCACACCATTTCAGCTCAGGACAGTGAACAGGAGGAGGCATTTTAACCCACTGCTTTTTATGCAGTCCGATCATTAGTTAATTTTTTTTTTTACTTTTTAACAAAATAGGAATGCATAGATTTTTAAAAAATGGTTCATTTTGAAAAATGTCACGACTGTCAATATATCGATATATCAACCTTTGCCTGAATATAAATCAATTAACTTCAGACAAAGAAATCTAATCAGTCAGAACGCAACTCAATCTTTTTCTGAAGCAGAGTTAAATAACAGCAATGCATCTAATTAGCGTGCGATCCTTTAGAAGACCCTTAAGCGGTCTAACTCAAATTTCCCATAATGCAATCATGAATGGAAATGCAAAATACATGTGGGAAGGGGGGGGCGGGGACTCTGGACACGTCTGCATGCACGTCCTGTTCCCAGCTCACCTAGCAGGTTTGTTTTCACAGTGATTGACAGGTGAGTGTTGTTCTTCAGGATCTCTGTGGCTTTGGACAGCTGCACGTTCTCAAAGTTCTGTCCGTTCACCTCCAGTATCTGAAACAAAAACACAAAAACCTGGACGTTATTTTTACGCTTTTTTTTTGTTGCGCCTTTTAGACTTTTTCGTGTCGGTGAGAGAGAGGGGTCCAGGTGGGCAGAGATACAGGGGCATCAGTCAAAGAGGAAGAGAATTGTGGGAGCTTTTTAGACCAAACTGGAGTCCACTCATACGCTCTCTCTGGGCCAGTGGGGGAGTATTACAGGGTGGATTTCAAGAGATTATATGGAACACTTTAACCCGTCTAGACATCAGCAAAATTCCTGAAGAAACATTTATTTACACTCATATTCAGAACAAAATCCTTTTACGTGAAAGAGACGAAGTACTGCAAATGGGCACCTGACCCAAGTCTTCATTCTATCACAAGAGAGTGACGTACAATTAAAATTAGAGGGAATTCACAGTAGCACTTCAGGTATTGTGTGTGGGAAACCCAGCAGTCAGAACTACCAAGCTGCACGGGGTTCCCCAGGGTCCTGGCGAAACTGCCAACCTGATTCTCACACCCCAGCCTTCTTTCAATTCAACTGGCTCAAAAACCCCCCACCCTCTCCAGATAGGCTAATGTGTGTGTGGGAACATTGTAGCGCAAAATAGCTTCTGCTGGTACTGACTGAGGTGAGTTCCCCTTTCACAGGAAAGTGCTGTGAGGTCATAAATACACAATATAAATGTGACTCAATAATAATAATAATAATAATAATAATAATAATATTACTACTACTCATATTATTACGACTGTCATTACTGACCTAATGATTCACCCGATTGAGATACATGCATTAAAAAAAAATTACGAAAGTGGACGATACATTTACACTGACAAAAAAAAAATAACAAAAAAAAAAAAGGCAAAGGAAGCAGAAGCAGCGCCAAGTAGATAAAGTGGAAGTAAAAGTGGAAAAACATCGACGGGAAGCGGGCGCCAGGCGGTTCCCACGGCGCCCGGGGCGGGCGGGGCGGGGGCGTACCTGGTCGCCGCGTTTGAGGCCGGCCTCGGCGGCCTTGCTGCCCGCCTCCACGCTGTCGATGAAGACGCGGAAGCCCTTGTCGGAGCCGCCCAGCAGGGTGAAGGGCAGCGGGGCCTCGCGCGAAGCCTTGGTCAGCGTCACCAGCCGCAGCTTGGCCTTGGCCGCGCACGCGATGTTCAGCAGCCGCAGGTGCCCGTTCATCTTCTGTAGGGGGGGGGAACGGGGGGGCGGGGGGGGGGGGGAGGACGAAACGCACCTTTCATCAGTCGGGCTGTCGTCATGGAAACCCCACCCCCACACACACACACACTGTTCCAATGAAGCACTTCATCCCCCCCGCCCCCCCCCCCACACACTGTTCCAATGCAGCACTTAAACCCCCCCCCCCCCCCACTATACTGAGGACAGCTGAGTCACTGCCCCCCCCACAGGGTGAACACACACCCGTTTATAGCGTACCCTGGCTCAACTAAAGCTGCGTGCTCAGTGGCCATCGCGGGTCTACCAGCCCTCCAAATTCCACATCCAACGCTGTGTCCTCACACCCATTGGCTACCCAAAGCTCCACATTCTCATTCAACCTCTCGCGCCTACTTCATGCCTCAAGTCTGCGTCCTGACTAACTAACACAGTCAGCTGTGACAGTAAGGACTGGGACTAACAGCTGTGCTCCTTGCCTGAATGGGAGAGTGAGCACTTAGGCAAGCCGCTCTGGATAAGGGCTGGAATGCAGTGCTAACAGGGGCAGGGGAAGCTCTGCTGCTTGTGTGGTGTTCTGGCGCGATGAGAATCGATCTATTCGGACTTACCTCTCTTTCCAGATTGTTCTCAAACTCTTCCAGAAAGCGAGTCATTGCAGGGTCGCCTTCAAAGTCGTTGAAGTGATTGTTCACCCACAGCAAAACTACCCGTGTAACCTGGGAGGAAAATTAACAGACTGTTTAAAAACTAAAGAACAGGTGTGAAACTTCTGAACTTGGCTCACAATTTTCCACCTCACAATCCTGTGCTCAAATTTTAATCTAGCGATTACCTAGCATACACTTGCAGGCGTGACATGTTGCCTTTCTGTACAGATCCAAACGAGCTCCCTTAGCATGCCCAAGTCTGAAGATACAGCAGGTACAGGTATGTGTGTGTGTGTGTTCGTGTGTATGTGGAGTGTGTGTGTGTGAGTGTACGTGCCTGTGTGTTTGTGTGTGTGCGTGTGGCGTGCATATGTGCCTGTGTGTGTGTGTGTGTGTGTGTGTGTTCGTGTGTATGTGGAGTGTGTGTGTGTGAGTGTACGTGCCTATGTGTTTGTGTGTGTGCATGTGGCGTGCATATGTGGCTGTGTGTGTGTGTGTGTGTGTGTGCGCGCATGCGTGTGTGAGTATGTGTGTGCTGTCACATTACCTTGTCCCTGAGGCTGGGATCGTTGAACCACTCCAGGAGCTTCTTGCCCACAATCATGGGGCTGGACAGGAAGGTCCTGTAGGTGAGCAGGAAGTCCTCGATGAAGGTGGGGTCCACCACAGAGTGCTCCTCCACCAGGTGCATCGTCAGCCTCTCCGTTGTGCCCTACGGAGGAGAGATCCACAGTCATGTGACGGGGGCTTACCGATGACCACCGCAGGGTGAACTGACATCACTGGTGTGTTGTTCGCTTAAGATACTGCATCGCTTTAGTACATCCAAGAGGGCACACCATTATGTTCACACTAACAAGAAAAAAGTTTCAGAAGTCTACTGTGTACAAGCACAGGTTTTTGAAAATGTTGGCTACAAATTTTCTACTGAAAACTATTGAATAGAAAAGCTAGAGTAAAAGCATACTTAGGTCTTATTTGGGAAACAAACAAAAAAAAACTTGCTGCAATACTTAGTAAAATAAATTCCCCTTCCCTGACATTAGATCTTTTCGCAAGTCAGGTAAAGGTATGGTGCTAGAAACCCACAGCCCCAGTGGGGAGAGAGGAGCTGAGGAAACCGTTGCCTGGAAACAGGGCCCGTATCGCCGTAGAGACCGCCAATACACAGGGGGACGTGCGTGAGTAACCCAGCACACAACAACATCGAATCACCGCACAGCCCCCCCACATTCCGACAACACCACGGCTTCTTACATCATTCAACTCCAGCTCATACGGCAGCTGGATCCTTTTTAAAACAACCTTGCATTCATTTAGAAACAGGTGCAGGAAGAGAGTCCGTATGTCATGAGCTGAGGTGAGAATTCTGCCTGTTTTAGACTAAACGTAGGATGATATGCATCTCACTTCCTGCGTAAATAGAAACGGTACTATAACAAGAACATGGCAATTAGAGAGGGTCACTCAGTACTTCTTAAATAGCTGATGTAATATTTGTGACTCAAGCTATCAGTCTAATATAGAAATTCTTTTTATAATCCATTAAAATCTTGTCCTGTAGTGCAGACAGCTTTCCCATTTACAGGTGCCACACAACACCTGGAGGTAAAGAAATGCCTGACAGGTAAGAGGCAGTGAATGAGCTCTGGAATGCTGGGGAGTTTTCACCTGTCTGAACCACAGGGTGGGAGCAGTTACAGTAAATACCACCTCATTCCAGAAGTCCACAGCAATCACAGTAACATACACTACACCCTCCCATCATGATTGGCAGATTGCCCTGGCCAACCAATGCAAACACAAGGGTGACTCCGATTGGATACAGCCTTGGAAACGCACCCCACAACCCAGCCTTCATTAGAAAAACTCTGTTTGCTTTAAAGCAATAATTCCCCCAGTTTCAGCCAAACTGATGTAAGCGTACCGTTAACACAAAAAAATAAAAAAAAGAAATTTTATTGAATTAAATATAAAATATTAAATGTATTTTTATTTTAAATTACTTACATTTTCATTTTCAATACCCACCGTGACCGAACAGGATTAAAACGACCAGATATTTTTGTTGCCACGGCGATCTAACAAAACACCATATCTCACATAACCAGCAGTCAGCGTAACTTAATAAAACCCGTAAAATAATCAACGCTACATTAACGCGTTCTCCACAGCATCAGAAGGAAGGAAACACAGAAGAAGAGCAGCAGCCAGGTCCCCCCGCAGCCAGGTGTCCCCACAGTCAGCATTCGGGGGGGGGGGGGAGACGGAAAGGTACCTTGATGACGATGTGGCCCTTCCTGGTGCCGGTGCGGTCCAGCTCGCGGTGCTC
>CM045887.1:61199906-61212406 GCA_025169545.1 Anguilla japonica | reverse complement strand
GATCCTCCGGACCCCGCGGCAGGGAGCCTGAGGCACGAGCGCACGGACGTCTGGAGAGCAGAGCGCCAGAGAGGCTGTTCAGCACTGAAGCCAAACACCAGCGGCCTCCATCAGGGATGTGAGGTTTCCTGACCGGCCAGGGAACGCTGATTTTACACATCCTGAATATCTCCACCAGAGACAGTGAGATTTGGGTCTCTCATAAATACACACACACACACACGCACGCGTGCACACACACACATACACACACACACAAAAAGTCTGCACTCTGACGAGTGGTAGCAGGACAATGTTCAGTTGCCTGGTTCACATCAAACACTCATAGTGTCTGAAAATGAGTATCTCTCCTGAACAATCAGAAGCAATCGCGATACATCACACCCCTATGAGGGGGCGGGTCAGGGGGGTCAGGCTAAACTACGCTCATGGTTGCCGTAGCTACGTCCCGTTAGCCGCCTGCATCCCATTACAGCTCCCCGGGCTGACGAGCAGAGGAGAGCACAGGAGGGCCCGTGAGACCTGTAGCGCACTGGGCTACGATTCGGCTCACGTTAGCGGCTCTGTCTAATTCAGCCCACATTAACATGGCCGCTCCAGGACCAGAACAGAATAACCCCCCCCCCCCCCCCCCCCCCCCCCCCCCCCCCCCCCGCCCACCCAAGTCCGGAGCGCTCGTCTACAACGAGCTACAATTCAACTGCTCGGATGCAATTTGCCAGGGTAAGAATGGGCAGCTCATTACTGCGAAGGCATGAAAAGAGTTTTTTTTTTTTTCTTTTTTCTTCTCCCCCCCGCCTCCTCTCCTCCTCTCCAGCGATACTCCATCTCAGTTAATCTGAGCTGAAAAGAGGGTTCGATGATTACGGGCAAATCCCCAAAATAATCGATGACCCCTCCCCTCCCCCTCCCATCCCACGCAGCCCAAATGAGTTCATGTATTAGCGGGTGTATTAGCGGGTGTGGTCCAGCAGCCCTGAATGGGAGAGGGGAACTCATATTTCACCCCGGCGCTGTTCTGAGACCGATGTGTCCCAGCCCGTCTGAAGAGCACGTTTCATAAGCCATCCAGAGGGAAGACGGACGGTCGGCCATCTTGGCTCGTCGCGACCGGAGGACACGGGCGGGCGGGCGGAGGCGGGCGTAACCACGGCAGCGCAGAACGACGAAGACGCTCCTCATCCTCGCAGCCCCGTGAGAAGCACCTCCGGTCACCCTCAACTTTTTTTGAATTGTAACAGTCGTCTGTTTTTGCTGCAGTGGCTTTTAGCGGTTGGTGGGGGGGGGGGGGGGGGGCAGGAGGCACACACTTAATCCCTCTGTGGCAGCGCTGACAGGCTGAGTCAGTGGACGGGGGGGGGGGGGGGGGGGGGATTTTAATAGCAGAGCGCTGTTAGCACTAATTCACTGCACGGCAAATGACAAAATGCACAAGAGCACCGAACTGCAGTTGAAATATAAACACATCTGATTCATTACGATACATGCAAAGCAGCGCCCTTCAACAACTCCGTCCTGGGGAGAGTGAGATTCTTAAAAATGGTGGACATAAGCTATTTTCCCGTGTGCTATTTATGAAAACTAATAACAACGTACCTATTATGCAAACAAAGAAAATACAGTAGATGCCTTCTTAAAACATGCATTTCTGTTACTAGCGAGAGGTGGGTGGGAGGTCACACAGTCAGTATACCTCTCGCAGTCAGACAGCTGTGTGAGAGGGAAACTTGTGTTGGAGGTATACAAACAGACAAGGTTATAATGTTTCATGCACCTGAATAGTACATTCCCACTCCCCCCCCCCCCCCCCCCCCCCCCCCCCCCCCCCCCCCCCCCCCCCCCCCCGCCATTCTCAATCAGCAAAGGACCCCGAATGCATCCATGTTGGCTAAATTGGGCCCCCAGCGTGCTAGAGGAACAGCGCTGACGCGGGCCAACAGCATCACTCCTAATCCAGCCACACCGGTTGCCCTGGAGATACATCATAACTATCAGCGCACGAGCCGCGCACTGAAAAACATCTCACACTAATGCGAGACTCACCCCCCCCTCCCCAGCCTTCAAAATCTACTGATCAGAACGCGGGCGGTGACGAGCCTGGCTCACTCAAACAATGGAGAAAGCGAGAGCGGTCAGAAATGTTTTTAAAGATTAGGCCTGAACGTCAGTTATTTGAATGATCCGAGCGTGAGCACACACACATCCCCGTTAATACGGAGGGGAACGAGCGGAGCCCGGTCTGTCATCGTCGCGTCCCGGACGCCAAGGAGACGCCAGACGCGCATGCGGCACACGCACGCGAAGCGTGACGGCCGACCGCCAACCGCCGTCTGCGCCATTACCGCCGCCGGGGGACAGAGGGCGCCGCCGGGTCAGCCCCCCACGCGATCCTGCCAAAATTCTAATTCCAGACGAGCTCGTTCCCCTGCCGCAGAGCGTTAAAGAGCTCAAACCCCCCCCCCCCCCAATCAAACCCGGGCCCCAGAACGCCGTGCCACTCCTCATTAAGATAAGCGGCGTATTACCGCCACTGGAAGAGGCCTCATTGTTCACGCGCCTCACGCCACTCCACCGCTCCACGGCTTAATCACCGAATCACCGCCGCGTCTCTCCCCCCCCCTCCCTCCCGTCCCATCCCAGCGGAAGCACTGCTGTTTGTTTACCGCCTGTCCTAATCGCTCGAGTTTTTCTGATTTCGTTAGCGCTAGCGGGTGCCCGCCGCGAACAGGAAACACCGCCAACGATAAAAACGAAGCGCTTCCTGGTTCCGGTGGGTAGCCTGGTTAATTGGTTTTATGTGGTGGGGGGGGGGGCGGGGCCTGAGACCGAAACCCAGCAGTACCGAATAGGCCAGTCTCCGCCCCTCCCCAAACACTCCACCCCCCCTCCCGTTTCCCCTGTCTGTAATCCCATCAGGGCCTGCCGGGATTATCACAGGGCATGTCAGTGCCAGAGCACTGACCCGCGCCGCCCCTGTCCCGCGGCGGCCCTGTCCCGCGGTGGCACGGGCACGGGCCCGTTCAGGCAGGCCCCCGCCGCGCCTCTGAGCCTGCGGAAGGTTCCGGCAGGGCCGGGCAGCGAACAGATGGCCCCCGCCGCCTGGATCAAGCCTTTCGGCAGGGTGGTGCCCGCGGATCCTGCACTACAGCTCGCCAAGGAGGGGGGGGGGGGGGGGGGGGGGGTCGGAGCCCAGAGCCAATGGGGTCTCCTCTCACCGTAAGGGGATTAGGCCGGGCTAAGCCAGAGATAAGCCATTCCCCCAAAAACTCAGATGAATATTACCAGATAGCCTTATCAGGGCCAAAACATCACTGAACACACGTATTCACTGCACCAAACGCTGGTTTTATGATATGCCCCTTAAAGAGGGCATCTAATCACACAATGCTCACTATAGCCGAATAACAAGACTACAGCAAATGAAGCAAGCCGGTCTGCGTGCAGCTACACAGTGGAAAAGCCTTTAAATGTGGTCCATGTAGCCAAACCCTGACCCCCAGGATCTTAATGTCCTACACATCAGCACTGACTGAACAGGCGCTACGCTAAAGCAGTAGGGCTAACATCAGCTATGCTAAACCAATGGGGCTAACATCAGCTATGCTAAACCAATGGGGCTAACATCTGCTATACTAAACCCATGGGGCTAACATCAGCTATACTAAACCCATGGGGCTAACATCTGCTATGCTAAACCAATGGGGCTAACATCAGCTACACTAAACCCATGGAACTAACATGAACTACTACACTAATACAAGCTAACAGCAGCTACATAAAACCAGTGGGGCTAACGCGGGCTAGGCTAACGACCCGGGGCCCCGAGGCCTACCTGGTAAATGTCTGACAGGCTGCTGCTCCCGGAGTCGCTGGTGATGCTACATCCTGAGTGGCTGGAAGAGACGTGGGTCACCTGCGGGTGGAGGCTGTCGGCCAGGTGGAGCTTGGAGAAGTCTGCAGGCAGCTGCGCAGGGCGAGAGCAAGCGTCAGATTCCTGTCAGCATGCGCAGACACACACACACACACACATACTATACATACTATAATACACACACACAGGCACACACACACACACACACAATCACACACACTATAATACACACACACACACACACACACACTATAATACACACATACACAAACACACACAGGCACACACACACACTAATACACAGACAGGCACACACACACTAATACACACACACTCCAATACACACACACACACATCATAAAACACACACACATACAAGAACACAAACACACACTAATACACACACACACACACACACACACACACACACACACACACACACACACACACACACACAAACACAGACACACACAAGCATGCATAATTTATGCATAATAAATGGGACACGCGCGCGCGCACACACACACACACACACAGATTGGGTGTTGTTTGCAGCTCCAGGCAGTTGGAATATCTTACATAAGTTAAGCACATAACCGACAACAGATTCAAAATAAGACATGTACATTATAACCTGCTGGATAGCACTGAGGATGGGACAGGCCAGATAAACATGCTGCAACAGTCATTGTATTTTAAAGCATATTCAGAGATTCTCCAAATTCAAGTTGAAGTGATGAAGCTCAAGCCCCGCCCCCCCATCTCAAAATCACACAACCTCAGTTATGTTTAAGAAGCCACCATCATCCAGAATTAACTTCAGCAGAGCAACTATAAACCTGGTGACACAAATTAGAAACCCTTCGTAAAATATTTGACGTTTCAAGAAGCCCAGGGATGATCGTAGTGAGGAAAAGCCCTGGCTTCTCTCCAACATCACCCCGTTCAGCGAGCGCTTTCTCCCGCACACAAACGATTCTGACAGCAGCGATACGCACCAAGAGCCTTTTTCTCACACCACCGATTACCCAATTAACTACTCAACTGCCTACAGACCTCAGCTTTCCATTTCAGACATTTTACAGACCTACACAAAATTTACACAGTATGTGTGTGCAGTTAATGCCAATGAGAACCCCCCCACCCCCGACTGAGAGAATGGTTCATTCCAGGACAGGCTAACCGGTGGGGGCAGGGGGTGACAGAAACACAATGACATTTGATCAATAATGTCAAATACTGGTTACTACAGGTCATGGAAATCACGCCTACAAATTCCAGACAAACCTGAAGAGAAAATAAGTAGTAGTTTTAAGCAACAAACGGTGCCTATTATTCAGTAAACGAGTACACTTGAGTACTGACGCCAACAGTAATATTTTATTGTTTTCCGAAAATGCATTTCTACATAATTACAAACACGTCAAGAAGAAACCAACTCCCCCGCAAAACTTGCATCTAACGAGACAAATTTAGCTCTTTAAAAAAAACCCAATTATCACCCTGTCAGATCAACCTGCAAGGAGCGAAACCACTAATCAGCCAGCCGGAGACTGTGAGTGTGGGAAGACATCGACACAAACACACAAACACACAGCAATTCTGTATGAAAGCTCAACATTCACCCTACTGTACGAAACACACTGAAAAGCATTCTGTTCAGCCGCCTTCTCTGAATAAGAGGGGGAGACTCAAATCTGTCCCTCAAGGTCAGCAGTGCTGCCGGTTTGCCCCTCGGCCTGATGGTCCATAGTCCAGGAACGTCTCTGATTGGACGGTCCATAGTCCAGCAATGCCACTGATTACACTCACCTGGAGCGTCAGGTTTAAATCAGTCCCTGATTGGAGGGGGGAGTGAAAACCAGCAGCACTACCGGCCCCCGAGGGCCAGATTTGAGTGCCCCTGGAATACGGACTCATTCCTGATGTGATTTTTTTTTAAAGCACAAACAGCTTCCAGTTCCGTTACAGCAGCGCTGTTCAGTATGAGATGAGTCATCCGACCAGCAGCAGTCGCTGATCCAACGGGCTTTATAACAGACGCTCTGTCACTTTAAATGGGTTACAGCTCTGCTGTGCACGGACAGCGCTAACGCTAACGCTAATGCATTCCTGCATCCACACGCACCAAGCGGCTGCTTTAAATTCACCCAAAAAATCACACAGTGCATCCAGACCAAATTTACGGTTTCAGGCTACCAAAATCGTCCTTTAACCCATCCCAACGCTTCCCAGAGTGCCGTTAGAGAGCGTGCGTAGAGGGCAGACTTTTTCCTCTAAGTATGAACTGTGCTGTACTGAAACGCACGCACAATGGCACGATGCTGTGTACCTGTGCGTGGCAGCACAGCAGCCGCCTTCTTAAGACATGCACAGGTGCGGCCCTGTTTGTTCTGCAGCTAGCAGGAGGCACGCGGACACCGTCCGGACGCACGCCTCCACAGTCACAGTTTCCCATGCGTCTTTCGTTTTTCCGTCCGGAAGAAGAGAGGGCAGAGTACAGCGTGTGGGCGCAAGGTTGCGTGGGGGGGGGGGGTGTGTCGTTCCCCTCTCCCCTCTGAGCAGACACACGTGCGTCCTTTCTGTCCTGACCGGCTTCCCGTAGCGCTACAGCGGGCCCGTAACCCACGGAGACGCAGACGCCCCACCCTCGGCTCCGGCGCCCATTCACACCCAAACCCTGCCCCAGCCGCAGCCGGGCCTGGCCTGGCGTGGGGGACGCAGCCCAGACGCCATTTCACACCTTAAACGGCTTTATTAATGATGTCACTAACAGCCCCTTTAACAGCCCCGAGCAGCGCCCTGAGGCCTTCTGCTCTGGGAGAACTGGGAGCAATGAGAGGCGTGCTGGGAAAGACACACCCTATCACAAACTAACAACAGGCACCCCAAACTTCAGTATGACTCTAAAGCCCCTTTTTCACAGTCTGAATGTCAGGCACCCCAAACTTCAGTATGACTCTAAAGCCCCTTTTTTACATTCTGAATTTCAGGTACCCCAAACAGCAGTGCGACTCAAACACCTTTACAATTCTGCAGTTTGAAATTTCAGTCACCCCAAACTTCATAGTGACTCCACACCGTCACAATTCCACGGTCTATAAATATGAATTCAGTGAGATCACAACCTTAGTGACACAGCTCTGAGCCCTGCTGGGCAGTCAGGAGCTGCAGAGCGAGGCTGAGTCAGCCCTGTAGTTCCCTGGGAGAAAACGTTCAGCGTTTAGTCCCACAGAATGCCCGCTCCGGGCTGCCCCCCCCACACCAGGCTGCCCCCCGCCCCGGGGGGCAGTTTTTAGGGGCGTAAGTTCACACACTCGCGTTTCAGCCGTCTCCAGGAACAGAGCTGCTGTGTGCAGGAATCGTGGGTCTGAATCGATTCGAGCCGCAGTTGGTCAGCTGAGGAGAGGAGTTCCCCTCATTGGCTGAGCACACTTCCTTCCCACAAGCCCTCGGGCTATTTTAGCACAATAAAAGTCCCAAGGGGGAGTACAGATGGAAATTAACTCATAGCTAAAATCTGGTACCCCTCTCTCGGTGATTGACCTGTCTGTACATGGTCTCTGACAAAATAAAAACAAACAAACAAGGATAAAAATATATATCACAAATGTGATCAGGAGGCACTCTGACAAACTGACAAAATGCTGAATTTTCAAACACATTTCTGTGGTGCAACACTTCTGGGACTGAAAAAAATCAGATATCTACACACCAAAACATTGTACATTAAAAAAAAGCGTGAAACATAATTCAATTCCATGCAGCTGCAGAGCTGGCATTCTCGCAAATGCAAAGCCATTCCTGCAGGAGCTGCTCTCTGAGTAAGGAAAGCTCTGGTCTGACATGGAAAGTGGAAACAGTTTTGCAGATTATTACTGACTCACCAGTCCCACAGCAGCCCCAGTCTCAGGCTGACTCCTGCAGTAGCAGAAGCTGCCCCAGACACAGCGAGATGCATGTTTATAGTTTACACTGTTCCAGCTGCACGGTGTTTGGGTTACTGTGTAATACCACTCGTACAACGCCCCCCCCCCCCCCCCCCCCCCCCCCCATGGTAACAGTTCACATGGGAACGCTACACGGCTGACCCTCCCGGGAGAGGCTCACGCAGCCTGAGGAGATTCCCCTACTCAGATTACAGCTCCTGTGAAATGATTGTCTTGCAAAACCAACATCATTTTTTTTTTTTTTTTTTTTTTTTAAAAGATAGGATTTCGTCTTGTCTTGTCTAGAATTTCTCCCCCCCCTGTTCCCTCTGGGGAAAAAAACATCAGTCAAATAACAGTGATGTAAAGTAATGGAGTGCTCTGAAGACGCGGACAAGGAGAACGCTCACGCCTCTGCTTAAGCTCCTAAAATTACTGTAAGCGCAACAGCGGCGTAACGCATCCACTTCCTGCTGCCTAACGCATCACTTCCTGCTGCCTCACACATCCACTTCCTGCTGCCTAACACATCCACTTCCTGCTGCCTAACCTATTCACTTCCTGCCGCCTCACACATCCACTTCCTGCTGCCTAACCTATTCACTTCCTGCTGCCTCACACATCCACTTCCTGCTGCCTCACCCATTCCACTTCCGGCTGCCTCACACATCACTTCCTGCTGCCTAACGCATCCACTTCCTGCTGCCTAACGCATTCACTTCCTGCTGCCCTTCAGCCGCTGCACCACGCATGCCCTGCTCTAATTGTCCAGGGGTGGGCCCTAGTCTTCTGTCAATCAAGCAATCTGCTGTGCCAGTATAATATTCCTATATTCTATAAAATCCACAGAGAAGGAGAGCATGCCCACAGCCACTGCCCGTGCCTCAACCTCCCATAATGCACTGCACAGAGATTAGCTGTTCCGTCTATGAGATGTTTCAGACATGCATGATGGGAAGTGTATTACAAGGAAGGGCACTGCCATATCAGAAGACCGCTTCTGGTTTGCACGACAAGCACCTTAAACAGGGTCAATTTAAAAAAGGTACAAAAACAAACACAGCTAAATTTGGTCAGGCGACAGTAAAATAAGAATGAAAATAAAAACAAATTAAGGCCAAAGGGATTGAAGTGCCCTGAGCTGAACAGTCCGGGCTCCACCGAGCCGCCATTTATCCACTTAAACACCAAAACCAACAAAACCAAACTCTGCTCAGCCGGATCTCATCTCAATATGAAAGGCTTACGAGCTTCCCAAAAAACACACTCACAGACCCAGAGCTGACCCGACCCAAAGATAATGCCTCCCTATTAATATCAACAACTACGTCACGCGTATTCCGGCAGGTTCTACAGCCGTGTCGAGGCTAGATCGTTTGAATATGAATGGATGAGTCATACAAGGGCTCAATGAGAAGGTTATTTAGAGAAGTATAATGGTATACTGATGTGTGCAAACATGAAGTATGATGGATACAGCTTTGCTCTGCATGAAAATAACCTTTTTCAATAAGTATGGCTGGGCAATATGCTCACTCGATAATTAGACTTTTTGTTTTTAGCCAGCATGTACTTATCGAACAAGCACATCACCGAGCGCGACCAATAGGAGCTGAAAAAACTAGACATCCATGAAAACCTACGTGCAATGAGTTCATAGTTCATACATTATTTATGAACATCAAAACCTTTAATCCTCAAGCTTTCAGTAATAAAACAAAATGCGTCCAATTATACCGGAAGAAACATGTCTAACAATCTGCTCAGCAGCTGAGATCAGCTTATCTGCAAATACATCAATGAAAACCATAAAATATGCATCCGGTTATCACAGGTTATGCAAGTAAGATAACTAGGTGGTGGTATATTTATACACACACACACACACACACATATATATATATATATATATATACACATATCACCATCATATGATGTGTGTGTGTGAGTATACATAAACACACACACACATCACTTCCTTGTTATGTGTGAGTACACACAAACACACACACACATCACCTCCTTGTTATGTGTGTGTATAAATGAACTCACGCACACACACACACTCGTATCATAATGTGATAGATACAGTAACATAATGTAATATTCTGAAAGGTATCCCAAAAAGGGCACACATTAGAAGTGAATGGACACATTTCGGGATTATTACATTATCCCTAATCATCCGGGGCGATATCCCATTCCCTCCCACTCAAGGGTACAGAGAGCGGTCTTCTCCTCCTCCCCGCCCACACCCCGCTTCTCCGGCCCGCTCCCCCTCTTTCTCTTCACCTTCTTTTTGTTTGTGGCGATGATGCCATTCTTTCAGTCTGACTGTACAGGGACAGCCGTCAATCAATACAGCTAAGGGACCCGCCCACCCGCCTCCTCTGTTTAGCGAAAGGGCTATTTCCAGCGCATTACCTCAAACCCGATTCTGAGCTCCGCCCCGCGGGGGGTGGGGGGGGGGGAGGGGGGGGACACACAAATCTAATCAATACCCCATCTGCTGCGCACCCGTCCCGCGGCGAGGGGAGGACGTTAAAATCCACACAGAGAACGAGGCAGAGCTCCCGCCTCGCGTGCCACAGCGCACCCCGCTCGCACGGGACCACGCCGCAATAAAACAGCGCCGTGTTCAGGACGGCCGTGTTCAGGACGGCCGCGTTCAGGACGGCCGCGTTCAGGACCGCCGTGTTCAGGACCGCCGTGCTCAGGACGGCCGTGTTCAGGACCGCCGTGTTCAGGACGGCCGTGCTCAGGACGGCCGTGTTCAGGACGGCCGTGCTCAGGACCGCCGTGCGGTCTGAGACTGACTCGGTCCGCGCGAGAACGCTCCCGCCCTTCGCAGTCAAACGAACGGCCTGTCCTGATGCGGTTTTACAAAAAAGCCCAGAGAGCCATTTCAGAGACGTCTGCTGCAGTTTCACCCTCCGCTGAGCGTACAGCGTGTTGGTGTTCAGGGCGGTTCACAGGTGATCAGTCCTAATGGTTTACAGTGTGCCGGGACAGTGCTGTGCTCACACACAGGTGTTCAGTGCTCACCCAGGTGTGCTGTGCTCACACAGGTGTTCAGTGCTCACACAGGTGCGCTGTGCTCACACAGGTGCTCAGTGCTCACACAGGTGCGTGCTGTGCTCAGTGCTCACACAGGTGCTCAGTGCTCATACAGGTGCTCAGTGCTCATACAGGTGCGCTGTGCTCACACACAGTGCTCACACAGGTGATTAATTTCAGCAGCCAATTAAAATGCAGGTTGTACCTACAACTACTACAGCTGATGAAAATAAATACATACATGAAGGGCATAATCAGTCATCAAGGTTATTAAAGCAGAAAACCTTAACATTCGTTTAACAGCTGTCACCTTAGCAAAATTCAAGTTACCAGGAACAAAAATCAGAGAAGCAACAAAACAGACCAAGACCTCTGTGAAATAACACCAGGTTAGAACCTAGTATTTGGCTGGACCAATGGTGTAACTTCATCACTCAGTCAGTCAGTCAGTCAGTCAGTCACAGACATTCGCGTTTGTAGGGCTGGCCCCGCTGTTGCGGTCCAGCCAAAAAGCAGAGAGAATTTCAGCCTGGCATGAGAGTAAATGCAGAATTAAACAGTGCAGTCCATCCTGAGCCCCTGATCCCCAGGCCATCTTGGGTTACTCTTAAACCAATCAGAGTGAGCGACGGGGTGGGGGAAATGCTTCAATTTCCTGTTAATGCGGAGGGCCTTCAGGAGTCCCTCCTGCCTCTGCTAAACACCCCCCCCCCCGCCCCCCACCCCCCCCCCCCCCCCACCCCCAAGCCCAACCCACCGAGGGGAGGGCGCAGGAGCGGGACGGAAAGCCGCTTTTTTACCCATCAGCCCCTGCGCCTCCATCAAAAATGCATGAATGGCAACGGCACGGATTTGGCTGGAAAGGACCCCCCTCCCCCCCCGCCCAGCCGGGGATATCGGCGCACACGCAACTCTGCGTCAAATTAAATCAGCTTCCGGTCCTCAGACAGCACCGCAAACCGTCTGTGAGTGTGTGTGTGTGTGTGTGTGTGTGTGTGTGTGCGCACTGCAGAGGCATCAGGAGGTTTACCAGAGAGGGAGGTGCACACAGAGAGGGAGGTGCACACACAGAGAGTGTGGGTTTCACACTGCTCCTTCAGGCTGATTGCATCGCTTATCACACAACAGCACGTGGGGCTAACAGACTCAGCGTGAGACAAGCGCGTGTCAATCAAAGCCGGAATGCCAGGCGCACGGGGCCCATTCCAGAACAGACTTTAAAAAGAATCTGTTCCGGAATTCCTCAAAGAGGCGTCACGTTCCATTAACATGGAGCTCAGAGGTCAAACACCTGGTTAACCGCTTCTGATAATGAACAAGACATCCGACACTGACCATTTCACATCCTCACGTTCAAACGAACCCAAGATGGAAAGACCAGAGGTCAGGTTTAAAACACTGGATTAATGAGCCGTACAGGGAAATCAGCCCCAAGTACCTGGGTAACCTTGCGCATGAATCTTAATCAGCTCATCTAAATTAAGAGGGGGTGGGGGGAAGGGAGAGAGAATTCAGTCTCTGCAGAGCCGAGCACGGACACACTGCCTCTGATTTAATCTCAAACCGCAGGACGACGGCGACAGCGGCGGAGATCAAAACCGCACTCCGCAGACCTACTGACCTAAATCCGGGGCGGAATAGCA
>CM045887.1:61169906-61197406 GCA_025169545.1 Anguilla japonica | reverse complement strand
ACCGTATACAGCCACTGTTAGGGTTCTCCCTCTCTCGACACAAAGCGGTAGCCAAGATAAATCAGCGCAGAATTACACCGGCTGACACGGAGCGTCATGACCAGCCATCATTAATTCATCTACGCACCAGAGCAAAGAAATCAATTCGCGACCATTATGCGGCGCTTTTTACAACACATCGTTATATTACCCAGCTAAATGCTCATAAATAAACGGCGCTTCGATACTTACGGCGTTTTTATCTTGTTGGCCCAAGACTCCATGGTTGGCAGAGATCGCTAATGGTTTCATAATGAAAAAATGTGGACCGTCCTGAATTTTAACATCCTGGTTCGTCTCTCTCTCTCGCTCGCTCGTTCGTTCGTTCGTTCGCTCTCCTCTCGCTCTTTCTCTCTCGCTTTCTCTCGTGCTATCTCCCCCTGTCTCCCTCCTTGTGCCTAGCCGTGTGCAGTCAGCCTGTCCGGCTGAAGACGCCACAGCTGGGAGACTCGTCGCCGCTCACAGACGCAAACGTCAAACGGAACATCACTCCCCTTTCCAGTAAGCGCAGCCTGTCTCCGTATTTCAACAACGGAAAAAAATAGATATCAAAAGCACGCAGAGGACATTATCTTACATTTGGTGCAATTAATGTATCCACGGTATTTATACACATCAGCTGAATGTTTTTTAAAGAATATACGGTAAAATGGCTGACAGCACACTCACGCGCTTTCGTTCGCTCGCGCACACACACTCCCCCCAAAAAAGCATGATGCGGTATTAGATTAGTCTGGCACGAGGAACCACCGCCGGCAAACAGCCTGGCATTGTTAACACTCCCATTTCATTTATAGCTTAAGGGAGGGGGGACGATAAAGGGAAAAAAGGGGCAGACTATGTCAATAGGGACCTCCTCCCTCGCCGTTAATGACGCCTAGTGTATGCTCGCTGATGGCTGCTGCTCCGCGCGCCCAGTCGCCACAATTAATCCAGCTCAGTTTGACACTGATTGACGGTTTGCTACACAATTTGAGCGCCGGCTTGCCACCCCCACCCTCCCTCTTCAATCACGGCTGGGTCTTAAAGAGCAATTACAGATGGTAATAGACATTCCGCTAATGTTCGCGATGAAGAGAGAGAAGAACACAAGCACAGCCACCCCCCCCCCCCCCCCCCCCCCCCCCCCCCGCAACACAACAAGCCCGGCGAAAGTAATGCCATTACCATGCTTACTTTAGAGGAAGACAAGGGAGGCAGGCAGTTGGCATAGCAACGAACGAGAAAAGCCATTTCCTGGGTGGTAGGAGAGAAGGCGTCCTCCTCAGAAGGGAGGAAGGAGAATAAAAAAATATAAATAAAAAATAATTTAAAAAAAACTATATATACAAAATAGGTATAGAGAGAGGGAAAAAAATGAACGTACACAGCCAGCTTCAGACTGCAGGGCCCTGGGGATAAAGGCGCCTCTGGTCCAGCTCAGAGCAGGCCAAGCCCAGCCACCGGGCGAGGAGACTACACTGGCAGAACCGTGGGCTGGGGCAGTGATGTAACTGCATTCCCATTTCCCCTATCGCTCCATGTCAGTCTGCTTCTGCTTCTCTCTCTCTCTCCCTCCTTCCCCCTCTCACTCACGCTCCCTCCCTGTCCTCTCAGTCTCTCTCTCTCTCTCTCTCCTCTCACTCTCTCCCTCCTTCCCCCTCTCTCTCTCTCTCCTCCCTGTCCTCTCAGTCTCTCTCGCTCTCTCTCCTCTCAGTCTCTCTCTCCCTCCTTCCCCCTCTCTCTCTCTCTCCCTGTCCTCTCAGTCTCTCTTTTTCTCTCTCTCTCTCCCTGTCCTCTCAGTCTCTCTCTCTCTCTCTCTCTCAGTCTTGTCCCGCTCTCTCTCTCTCCCTCCTCCCTCCTTCCCCCTCTCTCTCTCTCCCTGTCCTCTCAGTCTCTCTTTTTCTCTCTCTCTCTCCCTGTCCTCTCAGTCTCTCTCTCTCTCTCTCTCTCTCTCTCCCTGTCCTCTCTCTCTCTCTCTCTCTCTCTCTCTCCTGTCCTCTCTCTCTCTCTCTCTCTCTCTCTCTCTCTGTCCTCTCAGTCTCTCTCTCTCTCTCTCTCTCTCCCTGTTCTGCAGAACCGGGCCCACCCTGAGTCTCTCTCCTCTCCGAGGCCCCGGCCGCTGATTCAGCTGATGAGGGCAGGAGTCGGCGAGACGGACGGGAGCCTTCGCCTGATTGGCCGGCGTCCAGGAAACGGGCTCCCCCCCTCGCGTTCACGCCGCGCGATCAGAGAGCTCTGCGCTCAGAAGCGTGCGCACGCACACGCCAGGAAACGCCTTCTCCGCTCGGACCGCTATCGCCCGGCAGAGCTCGTTAGCGCCGTTAGCGCGCGGCTACGGCGGGATATGAACGACGGCGGGAGACGTCTCTCAGAGCAGAGCGCTCCGCTCACCGGCAGGCCCACAGGGGGATTAAGCCGCAGAACAAACAGTGCTTCCCGTGGCAACCCCGCCCCCTCCCCCTGGGGCCGAGCCAAACTGAAAGTCATGCAAATTCATCAGCCCAGAGCCATTAAGTAGGGCCATGTGGACGTATGGAAATGCGGTCGTTCGCAGGTAAATTGCTCGTGGGGGGGGGGGGGGGGGCGGCTCGGCCTGGTCACACCTGTGGCTCTCCTGTTCACTGCGCTGAAGCATCTCAGCATGTTACCCCTGCCTGCAGCACAGGTTCCAGCACACGCCTGCGTTTTAAAGGGACAGGCGTCTGGCTCCGATGCGTCGTCCCAACACAATGCAGAACACGTGAGCTGCGTATGATCCACACCAGGGGTGTCCAAGCTCATCCAAAACGCACTGTCAATAACTCAGTGGGTGTGGCTAATTTGGGATGCACGGTCAATAGCTCAGTGGGCGTGGCTAATGTGGGACACTGTCAATAACTCAGTGGGCATGGCTAATGTGGGACACACTGTCAATAAGTCAGTGGGCGTGGTTAATGTGGGACACACTGTCAATAACTCAGTGGGTGTGGTTAATTTGGGACACTGTCAATAAGTCAGTGGGCGTGGCTAATGTGGGATTCCCTGTCAATAACTCAGTGGGCGGGCTAATGTGGGACACTGTCAATAAGTAAGTGGGCGTGGCTAATGTGGGACACTGTCAGTAAGTGGGCGTGGCTAATGTGGGGTAAACAGAGCACCAATTACAAGGGTAGAATCAGTAGGAGCAGGAAAAGGCATTCATATCAACTGCTCTCACTGTCCCCGCAAGAGTGAGCCCAAAGCAACAACCTGTACAACAGCAATTCCATCCAAACAGGACGTCCTGGCGCATCCACCCGTCTATTTGCTTTCTGAACACTGCAGGTTAAATGACACTTCCTACAGAGAGTCTGCAGTTTCGACGGCTGTTCTGATTGGTGAAGGATGTGTATTCACGCCAGACTCCAAACAGACACTCAGTTAGTGTGACATCACTACCATCCCATTTGCATAAGTGTGACTATTATTTCTCCCCTCAATGGTTTGTTTATAGCACTGAGGTAAAACATTAATCGAGCCAAGCCGCAGGGGATTATTATTTATGCACACGCAATCTCCAAAGGCCCTATTATAATAATAATAAAAATGCCTCTGTCCGATTTATTAATACAGACTCCTGAAAAGGTGTAGCACAGCCTGAGGGATCAGTGTTTCCACCACGGACTGTAAGTGACTGTGACGTCACCCATTGGCTTTCCATGGGCTTGCAAAAGCGCTTTGAAGCTGCGGATTTTCGTGCCGCCATTTTGTACAAATTGGAGCCAGAGACTGCAGTGGGGGAAAAAGGAGGAAGGCCTTATATGGTCATGAAGTCTGGGTCGGGCCCGGGCACAGAGTGACTGACAGTCCAGAGCCATTACTAAGCGTGTGAGATATCGCCCTCCCAAGTGAGGTGCAGTGATGAAAACTGTCCCTGATTGGTCCACAAAATGCTAATGTCCAAATACAGGCATTTAGCAGACGCTCTTAACCAGAGCAACTGGTTCCATTTATACAGCTGAATATATACTGAAGCATAGGTAAAGTACCTTGCTCAGGACAACAGCTCCTACCGGGGAATAGCCAACCTTATTACAAGACCAACTCCTTAGCCATTATACTACACAATGACCCAATGACTTAGCAAACTGGCACATGGGGAGTCACTGGATGAAAAATCAACACCTATTGCAACTATGTTCTGGTGGGAAAGAATGATTTGTCCCAATTTGTCCCAAGTTATTATTAATCGGCAAGTAGGCCCGGAACCTTTATAATCGTAAAGGGACATGCATCCGGAAAGTTCAGTACTACTACTAAAACATCAGTATTTCACCTTTGACGCACACATTTTTAAAAAAAATGCATATTCTACCATCAGGGGTCTGCATCCCCAGTTCCAGGGACCTCAGGGTCTTGCTGGTTTTCGTACACACTCAGCGCTGAGCTGATCGATTAAAGCAGTAAAGACGACGTCCCATCACAGCCCCAGGGCAGCGGAATGTTAGCAGACCCTTTTTCCAGACCGAGTCACTGCAGTCACCGAGTTCACCAATCAGGTGAGACCGGAGTGGAGGGTCCTTATCTTTTAGAGCCGCCCCCCCCCCCCCCATACGCTACCATTTGCAACTCTGTGATACTTTTCCCATTTCCCGGCACGATAAAATCGATGCAGGATAAATACAATACTGCGATGCGTAGACCACCTCAGCAGGTTTAAACAGCCCGCAGATCTGTGCCAAAGGGCAGTCGCCATCTCAGCATATTCAGCCTACTAAAGCGCAGCTAACCCAGTGAAAAATAAACCTAAACCTCGGGAAACGTGCGGTGAAGTATCCGACCGGCACCGGCTCCCCGCCCGCAGCGCGCAGCTCTGCAGCCTGCCAGCCTTCCCTGCTCCCCAGGAGCAGGGCATCATGGGAAAATGAGTTGATTAATCAACGCTTCTGGACCCGTTTCAGGAGAGATCGATGATGTCCGCCGCGGGGAGGGAGGGGAGGGAGGCGAGCGCGTGCCAACGAGGCCGGAGTCGGCGGGTAAAGCACAGCGCCGCGTCTCTCCAGAGCCTCTCTCTCTCTAGCAGAGGAGCGGCAGCGGCATTGGGAACACGCCGCACACAGACCACCCACCCCGCCGCCGCCCCCGCCCCCCCCGCCCCGCCTCGTGGTGAAGTTCCCACGCAGCAGTGCACGCCCACAGACCTGGATTTCCTGTCCAAACACCGACGGCAAGGCGGCAATCCCCCCCCCCCCCCCCCCCCAGAGGAAAGAGACCCCCGCCACCCCAAGGGTGAGGAGGAAAAGTGCTGCTCTCCCCACCTGCACCGCTCACCTGTACTGCTCACCTGTACACAGACCCGTACAGCTGGCCAGTGGGGCTGCCAAACAGGTGCAGCTACAGCACCTGCTCACTTGCCCCGCCCTGCCCCTCCCACTCAAAACATCAGGATGGGGGGGGGAGCCCCCAAGCCAGGTCTGACCCCCGGGACCTGCTCACATAGAACACACCTTCACTAAGGTCAGCGGTGTAGTACAATGGGTAAGGAGCTGGTCTTGTAACCTAAAGGTCGCAGGTTTGATTCCCAGGTAGGACACTGCTGTTGTACCCTTGAGCAAGGTACTTAACCTGCATTGCTTCAGTGTATATCCAGCTGTATAACTGTATGCAATGTAAACACTATGTAAAAAGTGTAAGTCGCTCTGGATAAGACATAAGATGGCTGCAATGTAATGTATTGTAAAGGCATTTTTAAGCAGGGTTCACTGGAGCTGGCATTGGACAGCAGAGCTGTTCTGCACACCACCCCTGTGCCAGGAACCCACTTTAAATACTTCAGCTCTCTGGATGGCAGTAAAATCTCCTGCAGGTTCGCTGAGAGTTTCAGTAAAACACTCAAATCACAGTGGAAAGTGATGATGTAATGGAAGGATTTTACTGGTGTCCAAATGGTCAAAGTACTCCAAATACATCTCTGCATTACCTGCAACCTCAATTTTGCCACAAACAGCACTCAAAAAATCAATTTCTGCTGAAAATCCAAAGGCAATTTTTGTCGCTGAAGTAATGTGCAAACATAAACATCCTACACTCTGTGATCCCACCTCTGGAAAGCTGTTAAGACACACTTGCACAAAAGCTAATTTCCAAGAACTTTATTTATTTTTGCCAGTTTAAGGATCGCCTGCGTGAAAATAAAATCCCCAAAGCCCAGGCGAGCGTTCACAAGGCCATTATCAGCGGAGTGCGCTTTTAAGTCGCTTTCGGCTGAGAGCATCTGTCGAGTGAGTAATCTGCGAATTTCAGCGCAGCGACGACAGGCCGCGTCCCCGGGCGCAGTGCAGAGAGCTACGGGGAACCGCCAGGGATTCCTGGACCGAGCCCCGCGCTCTTACTGCGCATCTGCGCGCTTTTATTTGAAGGAGAGACTCGTCACGCGATAAGCCGAGCGTGCCCAGTGAGCGCTGGAGAACAGGGGGGGTTAAAAGCGTGACACAAGGTCAAACCGGGGTCACCTACACCGCATAAGACCCGCCCCCCCCCCCCCCCCCCCCACCCCCCCCCCAAGCCGTCGGCTGTCCCCGCGCATCACACGGTGCACTTACACCGTCCCCCCCCCCGGGGAGACGGCCTATCACGGCACAAGGAGTGGCGGGAGGGCTCTGTGACATCATCGGCAAAAAACAGAGCTCCATCAGGCGGAGTTAGTCACGGTCTGGCACCGCCGGGGGGAGAGGCGGAGCCAAGCTTTTCTGCGAGGGCTGCCGATGAGCCCTTTCCGCCGCAAAGCCGTACGGTCAGGCGCTCGCCGAGCCAAACGGGCTCCCGTGGGGGACATAAAAACCCGGGGAAAGCGTCTGCTCGGCCATCCCGGGCCCTCGGTAAGCAGGAAAAGGGCCGTTAAATCTCTGTTGCGCTCAGCAGATATATATATATATATACACATATACGACCACGGAGCTTTTTTTCGACGCACTTCAATTTCGAAAACTTTTCCGGAGCCATAAATAGGGGCCGATCTCTCTGTAGGGGCCCCATTCACATTCCGCCTCACTTTCGGATTCCCGTTTTCGTTCAATGGCGTCACGGCGCCGCTAAATCTCGAGGGATCGTCGCCGGAAGGACGCCCGTGGACGCCGTGGTCTCTGAGCTGAACGCTAGCAAGCCCTCTTCCTCACAGGCTTTATTAAGTATCCACAGAACATTTTTCCGTGCGAACACCACTGATCATCGATCAGCGGGATTGCCGGTCCCAGCTCAATACTACCTAGTGAAATCGAGGTGAACAGCAGGATCAGGACCAGGAACGCACAGCTCGTAAGCTAGGAAAATGAAAGCACGCATTCAGCACGCAAACGCCGCTCTCCAGCACGCCAACATAAATCTTACTTTTCAGCCTCGTCACCGGCGCTCGTAACTCAGGGCCTTTAACAGAGAGCGAGTTTAAAGTGCGTTAGCGCTGACGGCCTAATAAACGTCGCTCGCCGCGTTCGCTGCATTTATCTCTGACCGGTGAAATGTGCTCACCGCCGTCCGCTCGCCGCCGCATAATAACCCCGTTCGCTCCCACAATGCAGCGGGGCCCGTAAATCTCAGCGAGTCGTAAATCGCGGTCCCCGTTACCCGTGTCCGGGGCCGGCGCGGGCACGGGTTCGAGGGGCGGCAGGCTGCCCTGCTTTAGAGGCGTTTTAGGGCTCCGGTGGATGGCACACGCCTCGGCAGAGACGCTTCTTATTCCTGCGCGCCGCGGATGAGCAGCTTCAGCCTCCGAGGAGAGAGAGCTGCTAAAAATAACCTCCCGCCGCCGCCGCCACCGCGCACCAGGCAAACGCCTCGGAGAGAGAGAGAGCTCCCTCTCTCACACACATCAGACCGTTTATTCGATGTGTGTGTGTGTGTGTGTGTGTGCAAGCGTGTGTGCGCGTGAGCATGTGTGTGTGTGAGTGTATGTGTGTGAGTGAGTGTGTGTATGCATGTGTGTGTGTGTGTGTGTGTGTGTGTGCGTGTGCATGTGTGAGTGAGTGTGTGAGTGTGTGTATATGTGTCTGTGTGTGCATGTGTGTGTGACCAGATAAAGGCATATTGCAGAAACCTCCGCATTGGGAAGATTAAACCTGACACCCATCAGAAAGAGAGAGAGAGAGAGAGAAAAAACGCTTTTCCTAATCCAGGCTTCCGTGCTCAGGCACGGGCTGGCATTTGAAAAGGTGGCGCATGACAGGGAATTCAAACGGCCTCTTCCTCAGCCAGCCTGTGGACTCCTTTCAAAGGCATTTCTGCAGAGCACAGGTCTACGAGACTGCAGCCATCAAAGCCTGTCTAGAGGCCTGTGCCTCAGCCTGAACGAGGCCTTAGATACCGAGCACACCTTCTGAGCACGACGGCAGTCTTCTGATGTCTACACACACCTGCACATGCATATTTCACTTCAGGACAGTTATCTGATGCCTACACACATCTTCACAAGCAGAATGCATTTCGGGACAGTTATCTGATGCCTACACACATCTTCACAAGCAGAATGCATTTCGGGACAGTTATCTGATGCCTACACACATCTTCACAAGCAGAATGCATTTCAGGACAGTTATCTGATGTCTACACACACCTGCACATCCAGATTTCATTTCAAGAGCGGCTTATTGAACAAACTAAAAAATGAGCCCAATGTAAGAGCAAATCACACTCACACACACCAAAGACAAGACAGACAGACAGACAGACAACCTTTGACAGAAACGTTGATATATCCAATCAAACCCCCCCCCCCCCCCCCAAATTCATGTTTACTGGCCTTCATCCCCAGATTGAGAAATTAGTGTAAAGAGACACAGAGGAAGACCACACACCATTCCTCTCACATTTGAGCTGTGACGAAGGGTAGGGACGAAAAGCAAGCAAGACAAACACACAACAGTGACAGTGGAGTCACTGTCGGCACGGAAACAGCAGGCACGCACAGGAAGGGGCGGGGTTAGGGCACACACAACGGGCTCCAGTTACCTGTGATTTAGAGCCTTCCTGCGAGCCAGAACGAAATGACCAGCCACCAGAGGAAAAAGAAAAAGAGAAGAGAAACAGATGAGCATTATCCCACACGCCACATTTCATCCCCTGACTTGAGATTACCAGAACTGCGCTCCAAGCATTAATGTGCCCGGCAACAGATTGAGCTGTGTGACTCATGCAAACTGAGGAGGGGGAGAGAGAGAGAGAGAGAGAGAGAGAGAGAGTATGCATGTGTGCGTGAGGGAAAGTGTGTGTGTGTGCGAGAGATGTGTGTGTGTGTGAGCGTGAGTGCGCTGCGTGTGTGTGTGTGTGTGTGTGTGTGTGTGCGCGAGAGATGTGTGTATGTGTGTGTGTGTGAGCATGAGTGCGCTGCGTGTGTGTCAGAGTGTATGCGTTTGAGTGAGAAGCATTTCCACTCTTTATCAAGCCGATGCAGGCACACCATGAATACACTTTAAAAGACCAACATCAGAGAGATCTGAGAACAGCTGATCAAAACAGGACGAAATCCCCAGCTGTAGACGATACACAGCACAGCGAAACGGTTCTCCCCTTGGGGAAGGGGGGGGTGAGTTTTTTGGTTTGGGCCCGTTTCTAATTGTTTGCCATCGTGAGCACCAATCAGAACAGAGCGTGGCTAAAGGACAGGGAAGGATTTGGGCGAAGTCTTGTGGGGGGGGGGGGTTATCGACACTCAAGCAGCTCTATAGTCCCTCTATAATGAAGGGCCTGATGGAGGGGAACTGTCCCCCCCCCCCCCCAAAATAAAACACCCAAAGGGCTCCCCAGATTAACACTAAAAAGGCACATTATTGTAATTAATCTGCTTCCAAAGGGACATGGGCAGAGGTGAGGAAGTGTGAGGAAGTGGGCCTGCAGACAGGACGCTTGATCTTCTCCCCACAGTTCTGCTGACGCAGGCAGTATTCAGACATGCGTCTGAGACGGGGGGGGGGTAGGGGGCGGGGGGGGGGGGGGGGGTGCGTGTTAGGAGCAGCCGTCTGAGACAGATCCATATAACTGGAGGCTTTGGTATAAAGAATTCATTGCATGGGAGGCAGTAAGGCCCCTCACATGGATCTTGATGGATGGCTTACGTACCATAACGACATAAATAAAAACAGAGGAGGAGGAGGAATTTGACTGCAGTAGGGCTGTCGTATTTGCAGACCTGCATGCACGTGTGTGTGTGTGTGTTTGTGTGTGTGCGTGTGCATGTGCTGTGTGTGTGTGTGTAAATCACCAAGACTGCGGACAGACACACTTGAACCTTTGAAGTTATGGCAGTGACCCAAACTCTTCCAGATTCAGTAAATCAAAGCAGACACCCACAGTGCAGTAAATCCAACATTCAGCGCAAGAAGAAAAAAACAACGCAAGCCTATGGATGAAACGTGGATTGTTATGAGTTGTTCTGAGCGAATGACGGCCTTTTCCAATCAGATCGCACGCCATTGTGAGGTCGTCGAGGGTATCCCAGCAGCCTCAGCGGTAACGGTGGGCAGCAGGCGCTGATCGCGTTACCGCTGCGGGCCTCGAGCGTTCTGAGAGCAGTGACCCCCCCCCCGGGAGCGAGCAAACGCCTTCCTGAGCAGGCCTCAGACTGCCCTCCGCACCACAGAGCCAGAAGCATGCTCCTCTTTTTTATTTCGGGGGGGGGGCACAAGCCACAGAATGCATTCGGACTCGCATCTTATTAGCGGCCCATATTCTGCTCCTTTATGTTCAGATCAATCCCTCAAAGTTACCGTCCTTCTCCGCCTCTTATTTTGCTTAAATATTTAACGACACACACAGCCGTGCAAACTCAGCGCGGACGCACCTGGCCCCCGTCGCTGGGTAAACGCGGCGTCCGTGTCAGAACAGGCTTTGAGCTGCATCTTACGATCAGCCAGCGACTGCGGGAAGTGGAATGTGATTCTCGTAACCGTCTTCACACCCGACCTGCCGTGTCATCCTCTCCCTTTGTTCACGGCACTTCCCCGTTCACGAACACAAAACTCACGGTGATTTACATCAAGCCACTTCCTCGTCAGATCGACGATCTCGATTTTCCCCTTCGCTGGATTTTGTTGCGTGCAGCACAGAACAAAAAAAAACCTCACTCTGCGCATGCAGGACTGGACCATGAGAAAGTTCAGCGTTCTGTTTACAGAGTAACACGAGCGGCCATTAGGATCAGTGACGTCTGGCTGTGTTTTCTTTTCCACTCCATTGTAACAGAGCAAATAAGCGAACGCTGGCTTTGTCCAGGGATAAGGACCGCACGTCCAGCGCCTAAGGGCCAGTAATAAGACGCCTCGCGTTCACGCTTCCACAGATCAAACCCGCGCACCCCCAGGGGGCCTTAAGGGCAGCCATGCAGAACTGCATTTATACGAACGTTCACCAGTCTTGCCATCAGATCAAGAACCACCCGCGCAGAACCCCCCAGGGGGCATCCAACGGCAGCCATGCAGAACCGCATCCATGCAGAACCGCAGTCATGCAGAACCACAGTCATGCAGAACCACATCCATGCAGAACCGCAGTCATGCAGAACCGCATCCAGTTATACAGAACCTCATCCATGCAGAACCAGTCATGCAGAACCGCATCCATGCAGAACCACAGTCATGCAGAACCGCGTCCATGCAGAACTGCATCCATGCAGAACCGCGTCCATGCAGAACCACATCCATGCAGAACACAGTCATGCAGATCTGCATCCATGCAGAACCACATCCAGTCATGCAGAACCGCGTCCATGCAGAACCGCAGTCATGCAGAACCACAGTAATGCAGAACCGCAGTCATGCAGAACCACAGTAATGCAGAACCGCATCCATGCGCACGGGAGTCTCGGGAGTCTGAGATGATGCATCCCCAAAAAACCCGTAATTTCATCCAAGCACCAAAAAAGGCTGCGAAAGCTTCAGAGGAATGCTCTGCCTCAGAGTCGCCCGTCTCCCCCCCCCCCCCAGGAGGTATAAAGCGGCCCACTCCGTTAAGGGCACGGGAGCCATTACACGACAAGCAGCCGTCCAAACTATTAATAAAACTAAAAACATCACATTCTCATATTCTCATAGGCGTCAGGAGTCTGTGTCACTTGTGATGGCAGCAGCTGGAAGGAATCTGGCAGGATACAGCGTTTTAACTCACCGCCATTAACAATGAAAACACCGCACATCAATACCAAACGCACAACTACATGACTCAGGAGCAGAATATGCATATCTTTAGAAACACAAACAGACTTGAACTGATGGATGAGAAGCACAGACAGGAGCTTTCCTGATAAAGCGAGCTGTAAAGCCCACAAGCTGCCCACTGTGTCCTGGCTGTGGGGTTAATGTCAGCCGGTGAAGGGCTTTAGCGCACGAACGCTAACGCTAACGCCAGCGCTGTCCGTTTGAGACCCACGCAGCGGGACGGGGGGCCCGCGGACCGACTCACCGTGTGATATCCCCGCGGCAACGGCGGCTTCCCCACGGGGTACGGGTCCACCGTGTCGATGATGGTCTGCCGCTCGCCCTTCTGGTTGATCTTCCGGAACCTTCTGCGGGACTGCCTGTGGGACGCCTGGCGCTGGAAGTACTCCTCATTCTCGTCCATGTAGTCCACCTGCGGCCGGGACACACAGAGCAGCACGCTCACATTTGCATGCCATTTCCCTCCTATCTCTCCCTCTATCCTCCCCTCTCCTCCCCTCTCCTCCTCTCTCCCTCTATCCTCTCCTTATCTCTCTATGACTCTCTCCTCCGCTTCGCTCTCCTCCTCTCTCCCACTATCCTCTCCTTATCTCTCTACCTCTGTCCTCCTCTCTCTCTCTATCCTCTCCTTCCCTTGCTTTTTCTCCTCCTCTTCTCCCTATCTGCCTCTACTTTCTCCTTCCCTCTCTCCCCGTCTCCCTCTATCCTTTCCTTCCCTCTCTTCCTCTCTCCTATCCTCCCATCATTTGCTCTCTCCCTCTCTCCTCTCCTTCCCCCTCTTTTCCTCTCCTTTTCCTTTTCCCTATCCTCTCTTCCTCTCCCCCCTCTTTCTCCTTCCCCCTCTCCTTCTCCTCCCTCGTGCAGAAGGGGCAGCCTGTTCAGGCTGTGTCTCGGAAGCGCGCGTCGAGGAGCTCGATGGAGACGACGCGCTGAGGGAAAAGCGATAGAGCAAAGAGGACTGGAAATAGATCGACCCCCCCCCCCCCCCAAACCCCCCCAGCTCACCCACCCTTCCTCAGGACAGCGACGGCGCTTCACCTGTTCCCCGTTCGGGCGAGCCGAGTCCGGGATGACAGGCGGGGAGGGAGAGAGAGAGAGAGAGGGAGGAGACGTGTGCATAGTCCCCCCCCCCCCCCCCCACCTCCCCCCTCCCCTGACGGAGGACGCTGGCAGGAGGGCGTGCGCGAAGCTGGCGGAAACAACCGCCAAACTCAGCCCGTCTCTGCCGCCGCCGCGCTGCACCGTACCGCGGACGCAAAGGCAGCGGTAACACCGCGCAGCCCGCAGCCAATCAGCCAATAAGACGGGGGGAGAGGGGGACCCACCCCGCCCCTCGCACCGGTCCGCCAAATATCGCGCAGAGCGCTCAGAGAATCCCCCCCGTAGTGCAGCCCTAAAAAAAATTCAACTAATTAATAAACACAGAGTGCCGTGGGTCTCCCAGCCAATCACAGCCCACTGGTGACGAACGGGAGCGGACGGTGCGCGCTGGTAAAGCGGGCGCGATTTGGGCAGCCCCCCCCCCCCACCCCCCTCAGAGCGGACCCATCCGCCTCTTTCTGCTTCCTGTGCAAGCCATCGGCTGCCATGGCAACGGCCGAGGGGGCCGCTGGTAAAGCAGTTTGGTGACGCAAGCGCTCCCCGGTATGGGGGGGGGGATGGTGCAAGGGGCCCGCACACAAACAGCCCAATTTCACACCGGGACGAAGGGGGGGAAAAAAAATCACACGCAGCAACCGTGAAAAAGAGCAGCACAAGAACACGACTGATCACCCACAGAGATCCACCTCAGCTGCTCTGTTAGACTCCAGACTCCAGATTATTCAGCACACCTCGATTTAAACGCGCCGTAATGTGCCATAATTAAAGGCGGTAAATAAACGGCCATGTTCACGAGCAGGAAAATAAACGCAGTCTCATAGACGGGGGTAAAACACTGTGACCGTATAAAAATAACAGCGTAGGGAAATTACCCACAGAAGCCCATCTCAGGCGCTCCATTGAGCAGCTGGACTCTGATCGGGTCCAAACGGAAGCGTAATTAGACATAATAAATAAGCGGAGAGGCTCAAACGCACAGAGCCAGATCCCCGGTGAAACAGCGCACGCGCTCAGTAATGACAGAGAGCAGCGCAGGTCATCCTGGAGTTCCCACAGCCCGTTCAACGGCGCCCCCCAGGCTACTGAGGGTGAGGGAAAACCCACCCTACACCAAACCCTGCGGGACACCCAGACCTGGCCGGACACCCAAACCTGGCAGGACACCCAAAACCTGGTGAGACACCCAGACCTGGCCGGACACCTAAACCCTGCGGGACACCCAGACCTGGTGGGACACCCAGACCTGGCCGGACACCTAAACCCTGCGGGACACCCAGACCTGGTGGGACACCTAAACCCTGCGGGACACCCAGACCTGGTGGGACACCTAAATCCTGCGGGACACCCAGACCTGGTGGGACACCCAAAACCTGGCGGGACACCCAGACCTGGTGGGACACCCAGGCCTGGTGGGACACCCAAACCTGGTGGGGCACCCAAAACCTGGCCGGACACCCAGACCTGGTGGGGCACCCAAACCTGGCCAGACACCCAAACCTGGCGGGACACAGTCATGAGGAAAAAAACAGCCTCCCCCCGGACAGGATGATCCTCTCACCATTCAACAGGGTCCTAACTCAGCACAGCAAGGCCTAGACAGGCTCATTCCAAACTGCATCTGTTTACTAACAGCATCACATCACACCACCGCCATTTGGCAGACGCTCTTATCCAACGCGGTTCACAGCGAGAAGGCAAGTGCATGAACCGGGGTTCGAGAGAACCGGTAACCCTAGATGTGGGAGGTAAACATAACCGCAAACGTAATCTCTCGACCGCACCACAACTCCAAAAATGAGGATAATGCAGATTATTATTATACTGCAGGCAGGGTGGTTAATGCGCAGGCTTTCCTTCACACGCACGGCAACTCTGTCCCTCTGAATAAGACAGAAACAGGCAGAGGAGACGGATGCACGTGTGTGTTCTGGCAGAAGGGGGAAATGATTGCGCTTAAAACTGGTATAAAATAACGAGTTGTGCATCATCAGCGGTCTCAGTGGAATTAAAAACATGTAGTGACAGGCAGTGCTCGATTCCATCCTCTGGCTCGACGGAGGAACCCTCGCTGTGCACTGTCCTACCCATAACCCCCCCCTGGCACATTTACTCAGCATCCACTGCAGGAACATCTGTCCCAGCTTAACAGCTCCCTCGCGGTCCTGTTTCATCTGAATAAAACACAAAACTACATCGAGGTTTAATTTTTTGGCGTGTTTTCAGAAATTATGAAGAGAAAAAAAAAACAACCATAGAGCAGAGATGAGCAGCAGCCCAAATGCAAAAACATCATCATCAGCGAGCCTCGAGAAACATGTTCGGGCGACGTCGGTGTCCAACCGACGCCAGAAACGTCTGTGGTGTCCCGCCCTCGCCCAAAACAACGAAACCACACACTCGCGAGTCTCCAGTTTCAAACACTTCCCACACACGCTCTTTTCATAATGCTTTGCAATCCATCTTTTCCTGGCATAAATCTGAGGAACTAATTTTAGTTATGTGCCTTGTCTTACGATACACAAACAAGGATAAAATTACGTTCGTTTTGTTTTTTGTTTTGTTTGTTCACATTGTTGCGGGAAAAACTTGAGCCACCGAATATTTTTTTTTTTTGTTTTTTTTTTTAAAGAATTCCAGATGTCTTTCCAGAATTACAGCCTTGACATTCAGTTCGGAACATATTGTGGGAAGAAACAACAAACACTCAACCCAGCCCAACCTCAACCCCATCCAACTTCAACCCAACGTCAGTCCAACCCAATTTCAACCCAAGCTCACCTAACTCAACCCAGTCCCACCCAAACTCAACCCAACCTGAACCCAAACCAAATTAAACCCCACCTCAACCCAACCAAACCTTAACCCAAACTCAACCCAACCCCCCAAACCCAACCCAACCCAACTCCCAGCTCAGCTGGGTTGGGGGCTGTGTGCTTACCACGATCATCTCAGAGGGCTCCAGCACGATGCACTCGCACCCACGCCGGAGACTGCCAGCCGAACGCTTCCCAAAGCTGCAGAGAGAGAGAGGAACAGGGGTTACACTCCACACAGAGAGAGAACACGGGTTACACTCCACACAGAGAGAGAACACGGGTTACACTCCACACAGAGAGAGAGAGGAACAGGGGTTACACTCCACACAGAGAGAGAGCACGGGTTACACTCCACACAGAGAGAGAGCACGGGTTACACTCCACACAGAGAGAGAACACAGGTTAGACTCCACAGAGAGAAAGGAGAGAACACAGGTTAGACTCCACAGAGAGAAAGGAGAGAACACAGGTTAGACTCCACAGAGAGAAAGGAGAGAACACAGGTTAGACTCCACAGAGAGAGGAGAGACCATGTTAGCTCTGAGAGACTGACCCCTGGCCCTTGAGGGCAACAGAAAGGGGGGGGGGGGGGTGGTGGTGGGGGGGGGTCCTTGGTTTGGCTTTGGGGCAGAGCCCCACTTACTGAGTGTAGAACAGAGCAGAGAGAGCGGAGGGAGAGAGGGAAAGGAAGGCGGGGAGGAGGAGGTCTCTGATTGGCTACGGGGACAGGATGTTTGCTGGCGCAGGCAGTTGATGCGGTTGCCAGGTGGTTCTCGTGGGGCCGCTTGGAGCTCGGAGGCAACGGTGGCACCGCGTGGTGCTCATGGCAACCGTACGGCGCCGCCGTCAAACGCGCAGGCGCCTCGTCACGCAGGGCGACGGTGGGCACCGGGGCGACCGAGCGGCACTACGGCGAGTACGGGCAGCGCTCAGAGTTTCCGGAAGCTTCCGGGAGAAATCACAGCACTGCCTCACAGGCACAGAGGGCACTACACACGACAAATACAGGACAGGGCTGTGCGCAGTACCGGTTCAGAGAGAGGGAGAGGGCAGAGAGAGAGAGAGAGAGAGAGAGAGAGAGGGGAGAGAGAGAGAGAGAGAGAGAGAGAGAGAGAGAGAGAGAGAGAGAGAGAGAGAGAGAGAGAAAGAGACAGAGACCGCGAGATAGAGAGAGAGTGAGAAAGAGAAAGAGAGACAGAGAGATGGAGAGAGAGAGAAAAGCTTTAGCAATACAAATGTACAAATTTGTCATGCCAATAAAGCGAATTGAATTGAATTGAATTGAATTGAGAGAAAAGGTGTCAGGGACTGGAGTTGAGCAGGCAGGCTCCAGATAGACAGCTGTCTGCTTGGGCTCTCCAGAGCCCTCCTGGTCCCTTAAATCAGCCTCCAAAGATCCGCCCGTCACACAAGAGCCTGAAACCAGGACAGCCAGAGAACATCCTCTCCACACTGCAGCCCAACACCAGGACAGCCAGAGAACATCCTCTCCACACTGCAGCCCAACACCAGGACAGCCAGAGACCGTCCTCTCCACACTGCAGCCCAACACCAGGAGAGCCAGAGAACATGCTCTCCACACTGCAGCCCAACACCAGGACAGCCAGAGACTGTCCTCTCCACACTGCAGCCCAACACCAGGAGAGCCAGAGAACATGCTCTCCACACTGCAGCCCAACACCAGGACAGCCAGAGAACACGCTCTCCACACTGCAGCCCAACACCAGGACAGCCAGAGACCGCCCTCTCCACACTGCAGCCCAACACCAGGAGAGCCAGAAACACACGCTCTCCACACTGCAGCCCAACACCAGGACAGCCAGAGAACACGCTCTCCACACTGCAGCCCAACACCAGGACAGCCAGAGACCGCCCTCTCCACACTGCAGCCCAACACCAGGAGAGCCAGAAAACAACGCTCTCCACACTGCAGCCCAACACCAGGAGAGCCGGAGAAAATGCTCTCCACACTGCAGCCCAACACCAGGAGAGCCAGAGAAAGCCCTCTCCACACTGCAGCCCAACACCAGGAGAGCCAAAGAAAGCCCTCTCCACACTGCAGCCCAACACCAGGAGAGCCAGAGAAAGCCCTCTCCACACTGCAGCCCAAGACCAGGAGAGCCGGAGACCGTCCTCTCCACACTGCAGCCCAACACCAGGAGAGCCAGAGACCGTCCTCTCCACACTGCAGCCCAACACCAGGAGAGCCAGAGAACATGCTCTCCACACTGCAGCCCAACACCAGGACAGCCAGAGACTGTCCTCTCCACACTGCAGCCCAACACCAGGAGAGCCAGAGAACATGCTCTCCACACTGCAGCCCAACACCAGGACAGCCAGAGAACACGCTCTCCACACTGCAGCCCAACACCAGGACAGCCAGAGACCGCCCTCTCCACACTGCAGCCCAACACCAGGAGAGCCAGAAAACACGCTCTCCACACTGCAGCCCAACACCAGGACAGCCAGAGAACACGCTCTCCACACTGCAGCCCAACACCAGGACAGCCAGAGACCGCCCTCTCCACACTGCAGCCCAACACCAGGAGAGCCAGAAAACACGCTCTCCACACTGCAGCCCAACACCAGGAGAGCCGGAGAAAATGCTCTCCACACTGCAGCCCAACACCAGGAGAGCCAGAGAAAGCCCTCTCCACACTGCAGCCCAACACCAGGAGAGCCAAAGAAAGCCCTCTCCACACTGCAGCCCAACACCAGGAGAGCCAGAGAAAGCCCTCTCCACACTGCAGCCCAAGACCAGGAGAGCCGGAGACCGTCCTCTCCACACTGCAGCCCAACACCAGGAGAGCCAGAGACCGTCCTCTCCACACTGCAGCCCAACACCAGGAGAGCCAGAGAACACGCTCTCCACACTGCAGCCCAACGCTCCCAGTGCTCCTTCAGAAGTCAAGATGGTGGATCCCATCAGTAATTACTATTCACACCCTCTCGTCTCAGACAGTAATTAACATGCGGTGCTCTGCGGCGTGTTCTGTCCTGCATTCTACATTAAGCCCTCGACGGTGGGGGGGGGATGGGATGGGGGGGGGGGGGGGGATGGGAGGAGGCATGGGGGGAAGGGGGGGCAGGGGGGCCGGGGGATTTCATGCATTCTCAGGTGAGCCTGAGTAATTCCATTTACATTAAGACAATTAGGCCACATTTCTCCGCTGGTTACATCTGGTTTCGTGGTTTGTTTCTCAGACGTTACCGCAAGATTACGCACACGGTGTAAATTATGTCAATTAACTTTATCTCATTTGAGTGGCTGTATTAATGCATCCAGTGGTAACACAGAGGGAAAAAAAAAAAAAAAACAATAACAAGACCGTTCATTTGCCATATGAGAGTTATAATGATAGTACAGTTAGGCCTACATGTAGCACAAAGCAACTAGCAAAAAATTTAACTGCACTGAAGAAGCCACATTGGAGCTTCTTTGAGATGTGATAAGTCCGACACTAAGGCCCGAACAATGTTCAGACTGCTTCGTGACTGTGAGACGCAGCTTCACTGAGATGTGATAATTCCTGCATAGAGGCCAGCACAATCCTTAAACCCCAGAGATGCCATTTTGGCTCATGACTGGGACACACAGCTTCACTGAGATGTGATAATTCCTGTGGAGGCCAGCGCAACCCTTAAACCCCAGAGATGCCATTTTGGCTCATGACTGGGGGACACAGCTTCACTCAGATGTGATAATTCCTGTGGAGGCCAGCGCAACCCTTAAGCCCCAGAGATGCCATTTTGGCTCATTACTCCTCTGACACACAGCTGGTGCTGACCCATGAAATGCCAAAATCATTCCCCTCGGTACTCAAGACTCCTAAACAGGACAGCCGGAGCCTCATTCATTATAATCTGCACCTACGGTCACACACAGCTCCAAGGTTCAAATAATAACCGAAAAAACTATCATTAAACGATCACACTTTTCTCCATCTCTCTGCCAGCCATCACCGGGACTGACTGGCGGCAGTGTAGTATAATGGGCACAGAGCTCAGCTTATAACTCCAAGGTTATGGGTTCCATTCCCAGGTAGGACACCGCCATCCTACCCTGGAGCAACGGCACCTACCCTAAATCGCCTCGGTGCATATCCAGCTGGGTAAATGGACTGTATGTAAAAAGGACAGTCGCTCTGGATAAGACTAACATCTACACGGCTGAGATGTAAATGGCAGTGTCCCATGTCCAGGGGGAAGCAGAGCGCAGACTGAGCACGCTCAGTAATGGGGGGGGGGGCAGGTAGTCGGTAGTAACATGGGCACACGGGCAGCGCGGGCATTGCCCTGTCAGTGACTGGCATTAACCCAGCGAGGAGTAGAGACATTTCTCCCGGCTTTTTAGACAGAGGGAATGCCTCTGCATGCTTATCAAAGGACTGTGGAAAGCATGTCAGTGTTACTGCGCTTAGTAACGGTCATCAAGACCGGTAACCAGGGAAACCTTTTAAAAGTATTCATTTTACTGTATGTGTACCCATGCAAAGCACCCTGTTCAAGGGCAACTGAAATGACAGCCTTACAGACATAACGCCAGTCTACAGAGCAAACCTTCCACAGCGCCTGCGCTGCAGTTATTAGCAGTTCGTAACAATTTCATCCATAAGCATTCATCCAGATCACAAAATGCTGGTGTCACGGACCATGAAACGCACGTGAATCTTAATAAGCATAACTCGACTGTGACAGGCCAAGGACAGGGTCTCCAACAATCAGAACTACAGCCCCCAGAAATCACCTCTGCGTACGGCTGCGCAAGGACTCATGGGTAAATAGGTGGTGAGTGAACGCTGAACCGTACCTCATATTAACCCCGTAAGCAAGGCAGGAGCACCCCCATTCCTGGAGGGTTGAGGCACTTGCAGGTAATTGTTGGCACTAATTAACCCCGTCTCAGTTTGCTAATTGGCTCCATGCACCAAAGCCAGTTCAACCACTTGGACCAAAGAAAAATGTCCATACAGGGCACAAGAGCACAAGTCCACGGCTGCCACTCTCAAGCTTACTGAGAACCAGCTAAGATGTAAATAAATAAATTATTTGATTAATTACATAATTGAGGGCAGAAGTTGGCATGCAATTTACCAACATATCTTTCACCAAGTTGTTTTGGGTGAGGGACAGCGATGACTCCAGAAAGAGCCGCTCAGTGGTTTATGAATATTAAAATTCAAAATGGCGTCCTCACCATGCAGAATACAACGAGGAACCTGCGTGAAATGGCAGCTTCCCCATTCACGAGCATTAAGGGACTTCCAACCAGCCAATGGCAAATAACCACCCAGCGACACAGCTCGCCAACAAAGCACAGCCGCAATGAAAAAGCTCAAACGTTCGCTGTAACGTCTCTGCTCTGGGGAGACGACAAAAATGAACAGCTAAAGAATTTTTAAAAGTGTTTTCTAAAACTGCAGAATCACCGTGTGTCAACTTGTGGTGACGATACACGATGATTCTGCAGTTCTAGAAACGGCCATGAAGGGCCACCATGTCTTTCCTGGTTCTGCCGTAGTCCAGTCAATATGAATGTGCCCTTTCACTCACAGAAAGGTCTCAGGTGTAAATCTGAATTGAGCAGTGAGAACTCATCCACATTACTGCATATGAACGGAGCAGAATATCCATGTTCTGAAAGGTCTCGCTTTCTGCCAGCTGATCTCAAATTCAGCCTGGCTACAATCTGAGGTTTCTGAGAAAGTTCTCAGTCAGAAACACTGTTTACATACAGAGCAGGGCACAGAGTTTAGACATAGCGTGCGTGTGTGCACGTCTCCTCTCCTCTCTCAGCTCTTTAAGGTGTGAGGTCACAAATATGTGATTAGAATGTTCTTAGCTGAACATTCTAGAGCTGATGTCACAATCACTGCTGGTAACCGAAAGCAACGAAGTTCTAGAACAATGACTTGCAATTTTGAAAAATACATTCCAAAAAACCTGCTCTCCTTAGATTCAGTAGATTCCCTACTCCTGCCCTCTAATACCCTACCCTAACACTACTCTACCCTAATACCACTCTACCCAAACAATGTGCTACCCTAACACTGCTCTGCTGTAACAATACTCTACCCTAACACTATTCTACCTTAACAATGCTCTACCCTAACAGTATTCTACCCTAACACCACTCTACCCTAACTATTACCCTCCCTAACCATACAGACGGATGAACAAAGACGGACACATACAGACATGCAGAAATCCTCCCAATCTTTTCTTAAAAGCTGAAATCAGACGAACAGAAGATTTGAGTGCTCGCTTCAGTGACTTGACAATGACTTCAGTACCTAAAATAACCCCCTTGCGCCAAGTTTTCAGACTTCCATGTGACAAAAGTACCAGTGCAGCATGGCAAAACTCACAGCATTATTCCCACCACTGACTTTCCATGTGACTGGCCAGTGCAGCAGCAGCATCATACTCACAGCTCTTTCTCCCACCACTCACTTTCACATCGCTGTATGGCTCTCTCTCACAGCACTTGCTGTCATGTCTGTCTCTCTCTCTCTCTCTCTCTCTCTCACTAACTCGCTGTCCGTCTGTCTCTGTGTCTCACTCACTCACTCACTCGCTCGCTGTCTGTCTGTCTCTCTCTTTCACACACACACTTACACCCACACACACCAAGCTTACACTCACACACACACATGCTCAAGCTCACCCACGCTCATACACACACCCGTACTCTCACACACACACGCTCGCTCGCACACACACACACTCACACTCCTGCCCTACTTCACAGGAACCCACAGAGATGCAAGGTTTCGTTTGTGGAAAGAGATACCACACAACCGTTACCTTCAGCTGGTGCCTCCAAACTGTGCCGGATAGCAGAGTCGCATGAAGAGAGAGCAAAGATAAACACGTCTCACCTTCCTCTTCTACAAAATTCAAGCTTCTGTGAGTTCCCTCAGAGAGACCAGCCACAGCCAGCATGTACAGCACCTCGTGCTGTGTGTGTGTGTGTGTGTGTGTGTGTGTTTCCCCAAAGAGAGACCAAGCCACTGTATGCATGTACAGCACCTCGTGCCGTGTGTGTGTGTGTGCGTGTGTGTGTGTGTGTGTGTTTTCATGCTACTCTGGCCCCCGTGCACCAAGTGGATTGCGGCCAACATTCCACCAGAGAGCCCACTTCCTGCTGGGGGCGACACAAGCCGTCTCTGCTGGCCCCTGCCCAGAGTCTGCAGTGTGCTGCTCCCCAGAGCCCCGCCCCCTAAACTGCAGGCCCCGCCCACCACCCCACAGACCACCAACCACCAACCACCATCCCGCAGACCCTTATCCACAGAACACGCCCCCATGTCCCAGGCCACACAGACCCTGCCCCCTCCCCCCACAGCCATGAGAACTGCGCCACTGTTTCCAACGCACTCCGTTTCCCACGCTGCCCCCAGAACTCCCAACTCGTACCCGCCGTCCTGTACGTCATGGCGCTTCCCGGCGATGCTTTAAACTCACTCCACACGCCCCGATATCCCATGAGCACACGGGCCTGCCATCACCGCCAGGAAACCACAGCGACCAGCGAGGAGGAGGAGGACGGAGGACGGAGGAGGAAGGGGGCACCACAGAAGTCAGATAAAAACCGAAAGAGGGCTCTGCGCTCTTCCCCTTTCAGATAAACGGCGTGCCCTTTACCAGCAGGACCGACTCGGCTGGGTACATCCGCCACAAACCACCAACCTGGCCAAAACCCCAGGGGAGAAGAGCCAAGTGAGAACATAACCTGCGTCCCTTACCGTCACAAACACACCGAAACACACCTGCACAGAGAAGTGCCCATAGCCCTGCCAAACATCAATATACACTGATATAAACAAAATAAATATACCTGTAGAGGTGTGCGTGCATGTAAGTGTGCGTGTGCCTGTGTGTGTAGTGACTATATATAAAGGAATGTATACAACTTATCACTGGCCCAGTTCCAGTTGGTGAGGAGGAAATGGAAACTTCCTAGAAATTTACAGCAGGCGATGACTCATGCTAAAAATAGTATCCACTCTTGACTGATCTAAACTATGTAAAACATCCAAAAAATGTGAGCGAAATCCAGCCTACTTAGGAGTTACATCTAGTGACGTGTGACACTGCTGCACACACAAAGAAGGGAACGCCTGTAGAATTCTGAAGCAAGCAAACTTATTTTCGGCCGGACAGCTTCCGCCACTGCTCAAAATGACGTCAAAGCGAGTCAAAACCAGGGCCAGCCAAATGTTTACAGGAGCCTCAGGCGCACAATAAACTGAGACCTTTAAATTCATCTCGACAGATATCAGCGGTATGAGAGAGGGTGAAATGGCGGCGTTGGCCGCTCAAGTTCACGAAGCTAGCATTGCCTGGCCACCGTCCCTTACGCATGTTGTAGATATGAATGCTGCCCATACTGTACGCATTTGCGGAAGTTCCAAACGGAAAAGTACTGCAACTGAACGGAACTAATTCATCAGCAAGACAAAAATAGAAAAAAAACTATAATATATATATATTTTTAAATTAGATTAAAAGCAAATTTCCAGTCTGCAATTTTGGGTTTGATGGGAAGATGGTAAAATGTTCTTACGTTTTAGAAACTTCTGCCCGACCTTGGAGATGCACCCAGTGAAAATCTGATGAGACGCTCATGGAATGAGACCTCTCGTTTTCATCTGAAAGCTACACGTGGCCCTTGCAAAAGCCCTTACTTAAGAAAAAAGGCAAACAAGCGCTTTCCTGGGTTTAATGTTTGAAACAAACGTGTTAGCTCTTGCAATGTACGGATACAAGAAACATCCCAACAAAAAAACAAAACAAAGCGAGTTTTTGCTTGTTGATATGCTGCGTGAACCCCATGTGTTTTACACACTATCAAAGTGGGTTTTTCACCGTACTATTTGCACCAATTATTTTTTCCCATTTTCACTTTTGCCGTTTGAGCACCTTTTTTTTTTACCGCTCTGCTATGTCAAAGCTATCTCCGCTACGTTTTAGCGCTAAACTTGCCCCGAGCGCAGAATTACTGAGACAGAAGCCGGCGATTGCCCCGTCGATTTCTGTCCCGCTCCGGTGCGGAGAATCAGAGAGGGGGGGAGAGATCCACCCGCGGCAGGCACGTCAGCAGAATTAAACAAACTTCCCGTTTCAGCGAAATAAAGCGGGGCACGCGGCTATCAGTAAGCACACGCGCTCGCGTCCCCACGCGCACATCAAAGCCGCTATCGCGCTCCTTTATGCCCGTTCAAACGGCTGAATAAGCAAGCCGGAGACGCACCAAAAACACCGTGTGGTGGGGGGAAAAAAACAAGCACATGAATCAATTGCTTAGCATGATCATACAGCGATCTCCCCATGGATTTGTTGACTGGTTCTTGCTTTATAAATACGTATGGTAAAATCCAAGATTTATAATCCTGCAGAGGTTCAACCACAGGTCTTTATGTAACAATGTTTTATTTTAATGGGTACTGTCAATATGCTGAGCAATTTTTGTATGTCTGCATGGATCCTGGGTCAAATGGTAGTTTTAGGTTCACAAAATAAGAAATTTTAAATAATAATTTTGCCTTTTTGTCAAACTAAGTAATGTTATTTTTTAATTCAGAATTACCAGGGGGAGACCTTGGGTTCAAAGACAGCACTGTTCTGACATACATGGCCGTGGCACGGGTGTTAAAATCAAATTAATCAACATTTACAGGCTCCATTTCCCTGAGTCAGGCATCACAGGCTCTGCGTCACATCCAATTGTGAGCGCACACTCGCTTTTTAAAGGCTATTATGACCGTGTGCAAGATCAGAGAGAGAGAGAGAGAGAGAGAGAGAGAGAGAGAGAGAGAGAGAGAGAGAGAGAGTCATTCCTGTGACCTCCGTATGTAGCAGTAAACCCACACACCATTTAACCCTCTAAGGAGCAAGATCGCAAATACGTGACCGGAACGTTCTTAACTGAACACTCTAATGCCGATGCAACAAATCGCTGCTGGAAGCGACAGAGTTCTAGAACACTGACTTAAGAGTTTTGGAAAAAAGCATTCCAAAAAAAAAAACACTGCTCCCCAAAGGGTTAAATAACATATTATTTTAAAAGCTCCTCAAAAATTAATTTTAAGACTGGCGTAAACAGTGCCAGACATGCAAAGCTGCATTTGAAATGATAAATACATCATTGGATACAAATTTTACACCTTGATTAACACGCAAAAACAACACAATTAACAACACGGAGAGCTGAATATGTTGCAATATAAAACATTCATTCAGCGCTCAATAAAGCACATTAGCGCTGCGCTCTCTGAAATGACGCACATCGACGCGCGTCTGAAGGCAGAGTAAATGTTGGTTCGTCGGAGAGGGCCGGCCTGAGCTCCCGGAGGGGGAGGGGGAGGGGGAGGGGGGGGGCGGGATTGCATTAATCTAAATAATCGCCTCAGGCAGAGAGAGAGAAATTTCACCGAACATTAGGTTCAGACACTGGGCAAAAAGGGATAAGCGTTTATTAAGAGTCTTCTAGAATAAGTAGGAGAAGGGAGGAGAAAGTAGAAGCAGTAGACGCAGCAGTAATAATAGCAGTAGCAGCAGCATCGGCAGTAGTAGCAGCAACAGCAGTTATAGCAGCAGACGTACTTTCAATAGCAGTAGGAGTAGCAGTATTAGCAATAGCAATAGGAGTAGGCCTATTAGCAATAGTAGTAGTAGTAGCAGTAGCAGTAACAATAGCAATAGCAGCAATATTACCAATAGCAGTAGCAGTAGCGGCTGTAGCAATAGTGGTAGTAGCAGTATTAGCCATAGCAATAGCAGCAGTAGCAATAGCAGCGGTAGTATCATTAGTAGTAGCAGTATTAGCATTAGCAATAGCAGCAGTAGCTATAGCAATAGCAGCAGTAGCAATAGCAGCAGTAGCTATAGCAGCAGTGGTAGAATAGCACATGCAGTTGAGGTTGGACGGCTCACCTGCTTCTGGGCAGAAACATGGACTCTTTGATGAACACTGAGCCAGACAGGAGGATGTACCAGCAGGTGCCAATATCATCAGGACTGGAAAGGGGGAGAGAGACAACCATGAGAAACTCCACATCACTGAACTGAACAGCACAAACATACACTCACTCACTCACTCACTCACTCACTCACTCACTCACTCACTCACTCACTCACTCACTCACTCACTCACTCACTCACTCACTCACTCACTCACTCACTCACTCACTCACTCACTCACTCACTCACTCACTCACTCGCACACACGCAAGCACGCACACTCACGCAAGCATGCACACGCACATGCACACACACACACACACTCACTCACTCACTTATGCGTGCAAGCACAAGCACAAATGCAAACACACACTCACACAACCTCCTCTCCACATTTTAACTCTTTAACACATCTCTCACTCTCACTATGTCCCAATAA
>CM045887.1:61064906-61167406 GCA_025169545.1 Anguilla japonica | reverse complement strand
TTCTAGCGCACGGCGCAGATGAAGCCGCTCGGTCGCGGCGGAGGTAGCGGTGTGGGCGGGAACACAAAGGGAGCGGGAGGATGAAGGAGCGCGCGGACCCGGACAGGAACAACGAACCGCTCGGGCTTACAGTGCCATTAAAGCCTGACGCCGCCAATCAAAACGCCCACACTGGCTGGCAACTGCCCACTTAGCAAACCGAACCGAGGAGTTCATCACCGCTCCACACTGCCTTACAGCGCCTGAGTCACTCAGTCATTCAGCGATTCAGTCATTCATTCATTCATTCATTCACTCAGTCACTCACTCATTCACACTCAGTCACCCACTCAGTCATTCATTCATTCACTCAGTCACTCACTCATTCACTCATTCACCCACTCAGTCATTCATTCATTCACTCATTCAGTCATGCACTCATTCATTCAGCCATTTATTCATTCATTCACTCAGTCATGCATTCATTCATTCAGCCATTCATTCATTCATTCATTCAGTCACTCATTCACACAGTCATATACTCATTCATTCATTCACTCAGTCATTCATTCATTCATTCCAGCTACGCATGCGCTGCATCTGTGCTGCGACTCACATATGTGGAATAATGATTAATTCTCATTTCCCCCCGTAAGGGAATGGCGGTTTAGCGGACTACCCTCAGCCTGACCCTTTACAGACTGACAGGCTCGTTATGAACAGGCCGCCTCTGCGGCTCTGGAGCCCGGGTGCGGACGCCGTGCCGCACGGCGTGTGGAAATGACTCGTTCTAAAACCCGCAGAGGGACCTACGGAGCTGCGCGAAGAGCGCGGCCTCATTAGCATAACAATGCACCGGCATTACCGCGCGCTGTCAATCACTCAGGGTGATGCACCAATGATACGACTCGCAGTGAGCGTTTACAATCTGCTCGGCTCAGTCAGCCATTCGAGCTCCGGAACATTTTTGGGTCCATGATGCCTCAGTCCGGCATATCTAACCATTTCCTGTTTAGTTTGTCTAAGCCTCACAGACAGAGGCATGTTTATTGTTGATGCTCCGGTGTGAAATATGATGTAGGGGAAGGAGATACTAACATGACACTGTGTGTGAAATTGATAATATAACATTGCATGAATACAATGTAGGGGATGGAAATACTAATATAACACTATAAAATATGATTTAGAGGAATGAGATACTAATATTGTACTGTATGAAATGTGATGCAGGGAAAAGAGATACTAATATAACACTGTGAGAGATGTGATTTAGAGGAAGGAGATACTGACTAATATAATACTGTGTGAACTGTGATTTAGATGAAGGATATACTCACTAATATAACACAGTGTGAGATGTGATTTAGAGAAAGCAGATACTAATATATCAGTGTGAGGTGTGATTTAGGGGAAGGAGATACTCACTAATATAACAGTGTGTGACGGGATTTAGGGGAAGGAGATACTCACTAATATAACACCTCGTTGGCTTCGTGCCTCTCATAGCGCACTGTTTCACACATCATCCTGCAGAGGAGAGAAGAGAGAAAAGATCAGCGAGTGAGCTGGCCGTTTGGAAGCATACAGTTACAGAATAAGCACAGGCAGGACTAAACGACTGACCCCAGGTCAGCTGCTAAACTCTCAGCAAAAGCACAGGCATGACTAAACAACTGACCCCAGGTCAGGCCTTACCTCAGCTGGTGCTCTCTGAGATTGGACAGGGCCTCCATCCCGTGCAGGTAGGAGTACACGATCTCCAGGTCCTACAGAGAGAAAGGGGAAGACAGGTTGAGCCGCGGGACACAGTGACATCACACACACACCTCACTCATCAGAATGCAATACATCAGAGATCGCCCCCTGCAGGTCTGGAGGACTGCTGCGCTCCTGGTATCTGGCCTGTTTAAGCACTTGTGGTGCTTCATTTAAATCATGCTTTGGCTACAGGATCCACACAGCTCGTTTGTAGGGTGTAAAGTGGCTGCTGATTGGCAGAAAGCACTAACACTTACAGCATGACACCCCTGCGGTACACAGCCCCAGTGACATCATCTCAGTGCCAACGCACTAAACCGTACGAAACACGTGACTGTGGTCACGAACCAGAGGAAAACAAGAAAAGGCATGACGCTACAGAGAATTACAACCAAGCCAGAACCACTCCTGCTTATCCCTTTAAGATCATGTGTGACATCACAAATGTGATATTAGAACGTTCTTAACTGAACATTCTAATGCTGATGTCACAGTCACCGCTGGCGACTGAAAAGCAGTGGAGTTCCAGAACGCTGAACATTCTAATGCTGATGTAACAAGCACTACTGGCAACTGAAAGCAGTGGAGTTCTAGAACACTGAGTGAGAACTCTAGAAAAGCACGCCAAGAAACCTGGCTCTTCAGCGGGGTTAATAAAGCGCGCTGCTCGGATCATACAGGGATCGGCGAGCGTTTACAGGGAGCGGCGAGCGTTTCCACGGCGGCACGCGGCGTTTGAAGACGGATCTTTATCTCTGTGACTGGCAGCCGAGCGCACGCCCTGCTCAGCGGGAAGCGGAGAGGAGGGGAGAGACTGCGTCACAGACGCACACCGGCGGAGATCAGAGCAGGAGGCGCAGAGACGCGGCTCTTTGATGCGCGGCAGAGAGGATGCTGGGAGCTTTCATCGGGCAGGAGTGGTCAGAGACGGACGCTTCCTGCAGCGAGCGTTTCCTTAAAGGGGCGTGTGACGTGCAGCTGGGGCCGGCGCTCCACAGGATGAGAGTCCCTCTCTCTCTCTCTGCCCCCTCTATCCTCTCTCTCTCTCTCTCTCTCTCTCCCTCTCTCTCTCTGCCCCCTCCATCCCCTCCTTCTCTCTCTCTCTCTCTATCTCTGCTCCCTCTCTTCTCTCTCGCTCTCTCTCTGCCCCCTCCATCTCTCTCTTCTCTCTCTGCCCCCTCCATCCCTCTCTCTCTCTCTCTCCCCCTCCATCTCTCTGCCCCCTCCATCTCTCGATGTCTCTCTCCTCTCTATCTCTTTTTTCGCCCCATCCATCTCTCTCTTCTCTCGTCTCCTGGACACACCGATTCGCTCAGGCTACAATCAAATCCTCCTCTCTCTCAACTCCCCGTCGCTCTCTGCCCCCAAAGTCCATCAATCTCTCTCTTCCTATCTCCATCTTTCCCCCTCTCCCCTCTCTTTCTCTCTCTTTCCTCTCACCCTTCCTCTCTCTCTTTCTCTCGACTCCCCATACTCCTCCTGTCACTGTCTTTTCTCTTCCCTCTCTCCCTCCCTCTTTCACATCTCTTTACAGTTCTCACCTCTCTCTCTCCCCCTCACCTCTCTTCCTCTCTCTCTCTCTCACCTCTTTCTCTCTCTCTCTCACACAGCCCCCAGTCTCGCACGCCCCTTCCCTCACTCCAGACAGTGAAAGTGTATGGGGGTGTTGAGCTCAGAGGTGAGAGGTAGCTCCTGGGTGTTCGGTGTTCCCAGCAGCTCTAACCCCCCCCCAACCCCCTCAGCATCAGCACCTGAACACGCACTGAATCTCATTTAAATACCTGAGAATCCAACAAAGGAGAACTACACAAAAGTAATGTGTACTGCAGTCAGTACTGTACAGCTGTACTCAAGCCAATTTCCTTCCAAATATGATCACAAAGCAATAAAGGTCTGGTTATCCCCACATACATTTTTCTTAATATTAAACCAATGCTAGATTGTGAATTAAATCACTGTCCGGTCATTATGGTCACACTCGTGAAGCCCAGTGTGGTATTACAGTGCCATTTGTGATTTGTTATCAGTTTAATGCAATGATGGGACACCATCGCCCCCTGTTGTTGGCCAGCGGTACTGTCCCCCAGAGCCAGACAATGAATCAGAGCAGCACGCAGGGTACCAGATCTGTACGCATGCTGACACAGAGAAAAGAGTGCGTGCACGTGAGCGCGCATGTGTGAGAGAGAGAGTGAGTGTGTATGTGTGTGTGTGTGTGTGTGGTGTGTGTGTGTGTGTGCACGTGAGCGTGTGTGTGTGTGAGAAAAAGAGAGCGTGTGTGCGTGTGAGTAAGTGTGTGAGTGTGTGTGTGTGTGCACGTGAGTTTGTAAGTATGTGTGTGTGAGCTTGTGCACATGTGCGTGTGTGAGGATGTGCAAGAGTGTGTGTGAGAGAGTGTGAGTGCGTGTACGAGTGTGTGACTGCGTGCGTGTATGTGTGTGTGTGTGTGTGTGTGTGTGTGTGTGTTAGAGGCTGTCAGTTGGAGATGTGTTTCCAGTGACAGGTTCTTAGCTGCTGCAGATCCAGCAGTTGAGCAGTGACTCAGCACAGCGGGGAGAGGGAGAGAGAGAGAGAAGAGAGAGAGAGAGAGAGAGAGAGAGAGACGGTGAGAGGGAGAGAGAGAGAGAGGAGAGCGAGAAGAGAGAGAGAGAGAGAGAGAGATGAGAGAGAGAGACGGAGGAGGGAGGAGAGAGAGAGACTGATGAGGAGGAGATTAGAGAGAGGTGAGAGGAGAGCTGGAGAGAGAGAGAGAGAGAATGAGAGAAGGAGAGAGAGATGGAGAGAGAGAGAGAGAGGAGAGAGAGAGAGAGAGAAAGAGAGGGAGCTGGGGGCACTGCACTGCAGCAATCAGGGATGTGATTTAATTAAGAAATACTGCACCTGTGTGTGCGTGTGTGTGTGTGCGTAAATAGTGCGTATGCGTGTGAATGTGCGTTCTTATGACACAGTCAAAGTCCTCTGCCTCTTAATCTGTAAAAAAATGGCATTCCTGCTTATTATTTCTGTATGCTCGCATGCACACACACGCACGCACACCCACATGCACACACACACACACATACACTTGTCATCATTTAGCCCGCCTCAATGGCAGTCAGTCATACAGAAAGGAGAACAGGCCGATCGGTCAAAAGCTCAAAACGACCGAGGGGGTTCGACGCAGACAAAGCTCTCCTCTCACAACCGAACCCTCACAGAGAAGTGGCTTGCAGCCACACAAACATTTTACTCATATTTCAAATAAATCTGCACAGCCAGCGACATTCCACAAAGAGCCATTGTGCTCTGCACTTCGAAAGTAAGGGATTAAAGCAGCTTTGCGGGAAAAAAAAAAGCTAAATCAGGTTTAGCCACATGCCAAATGTAGCCATGCGCGTATACCACGGCTTCGGTCACCTGCGCGTAAATGGAACCGATACCCAAACAAAGGAATTAAAACGTGGGTCGATTACACGATCTAGCCACTAGAGGGCGGTACGAGTCTTCCTCCTCCCGAAGAGGGAACCGCAGGACTGGTAAAGCCACTCTTTCAAATGCAGGCCTTTTCAACCGCGGCTCGGTGCAAAACATGAGCTCCGCGAAAACAAAAGGCGGCGCATTCTTCCCCTGGGATTACGCAATTCCGATCGGCTCAATGTTTAACCGGAACACAATGGGTGACAGTAGATTGACTCACCTCGCGCTGTGACATCCTAAAAACGGAAGTTTGCGCAATTCGAAGGCCACGCATTTTTTTAGCTGCCTTTCTCCTGCCTTTATTTTGTTTTAAATTTGGCGCCCAACACGTCCAAATTCCCATACTTATTTCGAAATGTCCAATTATCTGCAACCGCAGCCGCATTCCTGCGCCAACCGCGCTGCCAATTTTGGGAGAGTGGCGACAGCCGCGGTTTCCCTCCCAAACACGTGACGGACGGCACCAGCCTCTTTTCGCGTCTCAGACTACAGCCTGTTTGTTGTTTTTGTAAAACATCGAGACCGAGCTCCAACGGGCCCAGAGCGAAGAGGGACAGTCAGGCCGCAGACAGGACGGCAGGACTCCGCCTCTGCTGTTCTCCGGCGCTGGGAATCCGCCACATTAACACTGTTCATACGGCGCTTATACTGCCTGTGGCAAAACACATTAACACTGTCCATGTTAATGTTAACACTGCAGCCGCAACACCACACACACCTGCAGCTCCAACACCATACACACGTGCAACACCACACACACCTGCAACACCACACACACCAGCAGCTCCAACTCCACACACACGTGCAACACCACACACACCTGCAACACCACACACACCAGCAGCTCCAACACCACACACACCTGCAGCTCCAACACCACACACACCTGCAACACTACACACACCAGCAGCTCCAGCACCACACACACACACACACACACAGGTACATGATGCGCAGACACAGAACAGATCACCAATCCCACACACATTAAAAATGAGAAACGGTCCTGGCATTAGAACAGACTGTGTGAGAGAGTTCTAGCTGTGGAAACACACACACACACACACATACGCACGCACACACACACGCGCAAACACACGCATGCACACACACACACACACATTAAAATGACGTAGTGAACCCTCAGTGACGCCCTTCCCCACACACAGCACTGCGCGACTCGAGTCCTTCATGGAATGTTCCCAGCATGCACTGGGCAGAAGCGTGTGGCCACAGGACAGCATTTACTCAGGAGCGCAGGCATTTCCTCCCACAGCCCACCCTGCGCCGAACGCCACAGTCACACACACAAACACACGTACGCACGCACACACACACACATACACATACAGACACACGTACACACACACACACACACGCACAGACACACGCACACACGCACACACGCACACACTCAGTCAGAGCACAAAGTAGCGCATTCCACGAATACTACTGCACAACAAGGTTAAACACACACTACTACAGCCTGCGCAGCACAGGGTTAAATATAACACACAAACAGACACACACACAATAATTTACAGCCACAGTTCAAACGGTGCCCCCCCCCCTCCTCACACAGTGTAGCAGCTGAGCTCATTCCTCCAGCCGGTGCAGTGACCACTGCATCGACCGCACAGCAAACATGACCGCCGCCTGACCCAGCTACTGCTCAACCCAGCAGCTCTCACTCTCTCCTGCAGACCACGCTCACCCTCTCTGCAAACAACCGCCATCCTCCTCCCCCTCCCTGCACTCCTCCACTGCTCCCCCTCTCCCTGCACTTCACCTGCTCCTCCTCTCCCTGCACTCCTCCACTGCTCCCCCTCTGCCTGCACTTCACCTGCTCCTCCTCTACCTACACTCCTCCTCCTCCTCCCTGCACTCCTCCACTGCTCCCCCTCTGCCTGCACTTCACCTGCTCCTCCTCTACCTGCACTCCTCCTCTCCTCCTCCCTGCACTCCTCCACTGCTCCCCCTCTCCCTGCACTCCTCCACTGCTCCCCCTCTCCCTGCACTCCTCCTCCTGCTCCCCCTCTCCCTGCACTCCTCCACTGCTCCCCCTCTCCCTGCACTCCTCCACTGCTCCCCCTCTCCCTGCACTCCTCCACTGCTCCCCCTCCACTGCACTTCTCCACTGCTCCCCCTCTCCCTGCACTCCTCCATGCTCCCCCTCCCTGCACTCCTCCACTGCTCCCCCTCTCCCTGCACTCCTCCACTGCTCCCCCTCTCCCTGCACTCCTCACTCTGCTCCTCCTTCTCCCGGTGCACTCCTCCACTGCTCCCCTCTCCCCTGCACTCCTCCACTGCTCCCCCTCTCCCTGCACTTCACCTGCTCCTCCTCTCCCTGCACTTCTCCTCCTGCTCCCCCTCTCCCTGCACTCCTCCACTGCTCCCCCTCTCCCTGCACTTCACCTGCTCCTCCTCTACCTGCACTCCTCCTCCTCCTCCTCCCACACTCCTCCTCTGCTCCCCCTCTCCCCTCCCTGCACACTTCCTCCTCCCCCTCTCCATGCACACCTCCACTGCTGCTCCTCTCCCTGTACTCCTCCTCCTGCTCCCCCTCCTCCCGTACCAGCTGACAATGGCCCAGGGCCCCATGGACCCGGACCTCACTGGGTGATGGCCTGAACAGTCCCTGATGCCACACCCCCCTCGTAATCACCCGTGCTCAGGGAGGGGGGTGAAGTCAAAAACAGCCTGGCACAGGGCAGCATACTGAGCATGCCCAAAAGCCTCTAGCACCCTGTCTGCCACCTTCCAAAGAGGGTACAGAGGAGGGTCTTCAGTCTGGACTGAGTTACAGAGTGAAAGAGGTGTGTGTGTGTGGAGTGAGTTTGTGCGTGTGTGGAGAGTGTGTGTGTGTGCGTGGAATGTGTATAGTGTGTGTGGAGTGTGTGTCCATGAGCATGCTTGTGTGCGTATGTGTGTCTGTACATATGCTTGGAATGTGTTGACTGGAATGTTTGCACACATGTGAGTGATTGAGCATGTGTGTGTGAGTGAGTGTGTGTGTGTGCACCTGTGTGTGTGAATGACTGAGTGTGCGTGTGTGTGCGTGCGTGTGTGAGTGATTGAGCATGTGTGTGTGTGTGTGTGAGTGATTGAGCATGTGTGTGTGTGTGTGTGTGAGTGACTAAGCATGTGCAGACTGCAGCTGTTAAAATGTTAAAGGTTAAAGACAGAGAGGGCCTCGCTCTGGCTTTTGTCTAAAGAGGCGTGTGGCCTGTGGATATAATTACTCTCATAAATACAGCCAGCCCCGAGCCCCCCCACCCTGCGGCCCACTCCCCCGCCCCCCCACCCTGCGGCCCACTCCCCCGCCCCCTCACTGCACCCCCCCCCCCCAGCTCAGCCCTCACAGAGACAGCAGCAAACACACAGAGAATTCTAGAGCACAGGTAACCTTCACACTGTCAGCAGAGCAGCACCCTCTCACCCACACACACTCACCCTCTCACCCACACACGCTCTCCCTCTCACCCACACACGCTCACCCTCTCACCCACACACACTCTCACCCTCTCACCCACACACACTCACCCTCTCACCTACACACACTCGCCCTCTCACCCACACACACTCACCCTCTCACCCACACACACGCTCACCCTCTCACCCACACACGCTCACCCTCTCACCCACACACACACCCACACACCTCGCCAGTCACACCTACACACTCTCACCCTCTCACCCACACACACTCACCCTCTCACCCACACACTCTCCCTTCTCACCCACACGCACTCACCCTCTCACCTACACACACTCACTCTCTCACCCACACACGCTCTCACCCTCTCACCCACACACACTCACCCTCTCACCCACACGCTCTCACCTTCTCACCTACACGCTCTCACTCTCTCACCCACACACGCTCTCACCCTCACCCACACACACTCACCCTCTCACCCACACACTCTCACCCTCTCACCCACACACACTCACCCTCTCACCTAAACACACTCACCCTCTCACCCACACGCTCTCACTCTCTCACCCACACACACTCACCCTCTCACCCACACACTCACCCTCTCACCCACACGCTCTCACCCTCTCACCCACACACACTCACCCTCTCACCCACACACACGCTCTCACCCTTTCACCTACACACACTCACCCTCTCACCCACACACACTCACCCTCTCACCTAAACACACTCACCCTCTCACCCACACACGCTCACCTCTCTCACCCACACACACTCACCCTCTCACCCACACACGCTCACCCTCTCACCTACACACACTCACCCTCTCATCCACACACTCACCCACACACGCTCACCCTCTCACCCACCCACACTCACCCTCTCACCCACACACGCTCACCCTCTCACCCACCCACACTCACCCTCTCACCCACACACGCTCACCCTCTCACTGTCAGCCCGGTTCTCTCAGCCCACCTCCCTCTCCATCAGTCCCTGCAGCGTCGCCGTGGTTACAGGCCTGACTGCTGAAGCCTGTGCTGGTGTATGTGTGTGGAGCAGGCCAGGCCCAGAGAGCTGCTCAATACGGATCAGTGTGCAGCCGCAAAGATCAGCTCAAACTCCATCAGCAGAGCTGTCAGACACGGGGAAGCAGCCCTGGGACCAGTAACTCAGGATGAACTGAGCTCATTCACAGAATGAACACACAGCACCACACACAGCAGAGGGAGACTACGCCAGGCGGGAAAGGCGGCAGGTGGAGGATTATGGGATATCCACGGGACGCACACCGCTTCAGCCAGACAGAGCATCAAGGCCCCGGAACTCACATAAAACAGGAAGTGATGTCAACTCGTCGTCCAATCAGAGGCAGTGTCACTGAACACTCCAGTAGTGCTGGGTCCCGAATGATTTTTAGCGCTGCCCAGGCGATAAGCGTTAAAGGCTTAACGCCTCGAACGGCTGGTACTGTCACACAGGCTAACTGTGTCCACTTCATTTAAACCTGAGCCTCTCCATGTGCAGACGGGTCCTGGACATTTAGTAAACATGTGCAGTGAGACTGGGTTTGAGTGGAGGGGGAGGTGGGCGGGGGGGGGGGGGCTCATGTGGGGGGGGGGGGGGGGGGTCCCGCGTGGGGAGGGTTGGTGGGCAGGGGGGGGGGGGGGGGGGGTCCCGCATAGCAGGGGCGTGAGGCGCAGCAGTAGAGGGGATCATATTAAAAATCCATCTTTACTCTGCAGGGCGCTGGAGGGCCCGGGGGACAGCGCTAATGTGGGAGGCACAGAGCCGTTAGACTGGGGGCCATTAGAGCCCATTAGCTCTCCCACCGGCCTGAGCAGGGCAGGGTCACACACACACGCACACGACACACACACACACACACACACACACACACGCACACACACACACACACACAGCGCACGGTCACACACACACACACGCACACGCACACACACACACTAAGCGCACGGTCACACACACACACACACGCACACGGTCACACGCACAGCGCACGGTCACACGCACACACACACACACACACACACACACTAAGCGCACGGTCACGCACACACACACACACACAAACACACTAAGCGCACGGTCACGCACACACACACACGCACACGCACACGCACACACACGCGCATGCGCACGGTCACACACACACGCACACGCACACGCACACAGTCGCACACGCACACGCACACGCACGGTCACACACACACACACACGCACACGGTCACACACACACGCACACGCACACGCACACACACACTAAGCGCACGGTCACACACACGCACACACACACGCAGCGCGCAGTCACACACGCACACACGCAGCGCATGGTCACGCACACGCACACGCGCACACACACACGCAGCATTTCACACTGGCCGGGGGGGGGGGGGGGGTGGTTAACAGTATGACCATTTAAATCAAACACACAAGCAGAGTTACCACACGGACAGCCCTCCTCGTTTAAATAGACAGTGCACAACACAACACAACACAACAACCGGCACTGTTGCTTTCAGTACAGCACACAGACACACCTACGCGGCTCCCAGTTAATAGCAGGATGTAGGATCCCAGCCACACAGTGAAAATATGCACCATTTACCTTCAGGAAAGGAAGGAGATACCAACCGCTTTGTGTCACACGCTCGCCGAGAGAAGGGCAAAGGGAGTTCTGGGAAGTGCAGTTTTTGTTATTTCTCATTTTAAATGAGCTGCAGGGAAATTTTGCACAGCCTCACCTTTCAACAGCAAAGACACCAGAAATCTACACTAATGAGCTCAGGAACACCAGCAGAGAGGGGACAGAGAGAGAGAGAGGGAGAAGGAGAAAGGGAGGAGATTGAGGGGGAAGAGACAATGAAAGTGTGAAAGAGGAAGGGGGGTAGAGAGAAGGATAGGGGGAGAGAGGAGGAGAGTGAGGGAGACAGGGAAGCAGAGAGTGAGAGGGAGACAGAGAACAAGAGAGAGAGGGACAGCACACACAAGGAGGTGATCTTTACTGAAGAGACACACCCCTATTGTTCCCTCATTGTGTCCTTTCCTGCCCTGCAGTCTATAGAGAGAGGGTAACAGGCTCTGTGTGCCAATCACACAGTCATCGGCCCAGAGACCGAACCAAAGCCAGGCTGTGTGTGCCAATCAGCTCAGAGACCGAACCAAAACCAGGCTGTGTGTGCCAATCAGCTCAGAGACCGAACCAAAACCAGGCTGTGTGTGCCAATCAGCTCAGAGACCGAACCAAAACCAGGCTGTGTGTGCCAATCAGCTCAGAGACCGAACCAAAAAGGCTGTGTGTGCCAATCAGCTCAGAACAAACCGAACCAGGCTGTGTGTGCCAATCAGCTCAGAGACCGAACCAAAACCAGGCTGTGTGTGAACCAATCAGCTCAGAGACCGAACCAAAACCAGGCTGTGTGTGAACCAATCAGCTCAGAGACCGAACCAAAACCAGGCTGTGTGTGCCAATCAGCTCAGAGACCGAACCAAAACCAGGCTGTGTGTGCCAATCAGCTCAGAGACCGAACCAAAACCAGGCTGTGTGTGAACCAATCAGCTCAGAGACCGAACCAAAACCAGGCTCTGTGTGCCAATCAGCTCAGAGACCGAACCAAAACCAGGCTCTGTGTGCCAATCAGCTCAGAGACCAAAACAAACACGTTTTATCCGGTTTCACCCGCAAATGCACACCGCACTGAGGTGGGAGAGCTGGGTGTGAACGGGCAGCACGTGTCCCCGCGGCAACAGAGGAACACTCCGCTCCCCCTTCCCCCCGCTCCCCCCACTCCCCCAGACCCATGATTGATGAGGAACGCAGCGAGAAGCCGGAACAAAGACTTCCTGGGACTTGCGGATCAGAACTAATCCCATTGTTCTTACTCATCCCGTCCCATCCGTCCGGGCACCGTGGGAGGCTCCGCCCCGCTCATTAATATTCATATGGGGGGCGGGGTTTTGGAAAACCTAAGGGGGCACAAGGGCAGTGTTTATTTATCTCCTATTTGGGCAGGGGGCAGGGGGTCCAGTCTTTTGGGGAAACAGTGAGAACAGCCTGATGTGCCCCCCCCCCCCCCCCCCCCCCCCCCCCGGCTTGCCATAAAACACTAACTCCACACAGTGAGGGACGAACCAGGGGAGGCGGGAGGGGGGTTACACCCCCTCTATGCGCCTGAAACAAAAGCGCTTGTGAGGCCCTAATTATTTTGGATTATACCCTTTGAGTCTGAGAGAGGTGGGCGGGGCCAGTGAGCAGGGGGGTGGGGGGTGTGGGGTATTTGGGTGGGAGGGGCTGTGCTGTTGAAAACTCGGGCGCTGAGGCGAAAGTGAGAAATTGAAATTCGGCGAAACAGAAAGCAGTGTTCCAGGAAAACAGAAATAAAGGGGAGAAAGAGGAAAAAAAGAAAAGAAACACTTCCCCTGAAACTACCCTAATCTGAACTCCTCTCCTCCTACTGCAGCTGTGTCTGCACCCCTGTGTGTGTGTGTGTGTGTGTGTGTGTGTGTGTGTGAGTGTGTGTGTGTGTGTGTGTGTATGTGTGTGTGTGTGTGCGCGCGTGTGTGATTGTGTGTGTGCGTGTATGTGTGTGTGTGAGTGAGTGTGTATGTGAGAGAGAGAGAGAGAGAGAGCCCAAGCTTTCAGGCCCCGCCCATTTCTCCCGGCTCTTCGCCATGGCGACGGGAAGCCGCCACCGTCCAGTCCACAAAGCCTTTATCGGACACGCCCCACAGGGCGGGGAGGGGGTGGGGGGGCGGAGCACCCCTCGCCAACACAAAAGAGCACGCCCAAAGCGTTAGCCCCTCCCACTGCACACCAGGGGAGGGAGGGAGAGAAAGAGAGGAAGCTGAATGAGAGAGGGAGAGAATGACAAAGAGAGGGAGACAGAGAGAAAAAGATAGATAGAGTGGCAGCGGTATAGAGAGCGATGTGAGAGAGAGGGAGATGGAGAGAGACAACAGACAGAGAGAGAAAGACAGACAGAGTGGAAGCTGTGTAACAGAGCGATGTGAGAGAGAGAGAGGGAGATGGAGAAAGCAAGTGAAAGATGTGTGAAAGGAAGAGAGGGGAATGTGTGAAAGATGCATGAGAGAGATGGAGAGAGGGAAAGAGAGATGTGAGAAAGAGAGAAGTGTGAAAGAGGGAGAGATGAGGGACTGTGTCCCTGCCTCTGTCTCCCCATGCATGCTCTGGAGGGGGGGGGGGGGGGGGGTGATGTGAAGCATATTGTGCCAAATGTTCTGTAAAATGCTCTGAACAAACAGTCTAATTTCTCTGTTTTGAGAGAGAGAGAGAGAGAGAGACAGAAAAGAGGAAAGAAACTGTACGTGTGTTTGTGTGTGTGTGACTGTGTCTGTAAGTGTGTGTGAGTGTGTGCATGAGCATTGGGAAGCAGACAGTAGAGTGTGTCCCGACACTAAAGCCCCTCCTCCCACACACACACACACACACACACACACACACACACACTCAGCTGCAGCGACAGCAGAATGCCCTTCACACAGTCTGCAGCCAGAGCTTCTCTCACACACACACACACACGCACACACACACACACACACCCACACGTGCACACACCTACACACACACGCACACTGACACACACACATGCACACACCTACACACACACGCACTCAGACACACGCACGTGCACACACCTACACACACAGGCACACTGACACACACCTACACACACACGCACACTGACACACACACCACACACCCCACACGCTTTACACCCACACGTACACACCTACTGCAGTTGCTTTCATATCTTCATTCTGAAACGCTCATTGGCCAACACACGTACGTGCGTATCACGCACCATAACGACTGTAATTATTGTTATTATACATCTGGCAGACGCCCAGGTCTCCAGTGACCTGCAAGGCCATCAGTGAATGACACACAAAGTGCCAGCAACCCTGTGGAAGCTGCTAGAAAGAGAAGAGAGATACAGAAGAGCAGGAGACACAGCATCGGCCTGGACACCATTACGAGCTGCGCAATCAGTCCGACACAAGCACACACGCAGCGCTTAAGAGCCTAATTGGTCCTTAGAGGCAACAGGAGAGTTTGATTGGTCCACAGGAGCAGTATGAGAGTGTGCTTGGTGCTGTGTGATGTATAGCCCATGTCCTGACCCTGGGTGCAGGAGCGCTGCTGGGCTTTTATGGTTACTGCTGCTTTTTATGGTCACTCAGCACATTACAGCAGCTGATCGCAGAGTAAACTCACCTCGCCTGTTTTACGGGGTCTGAGCGGGGTGCTGATTTTAAAAGTGAAAACAAGAACCGCAGGAGGCCCAGAGACCCAGGACCAGCACCAGGAAAGTGGGACAACAAACCCCACAGAAGAGCTCATAACCTGGACTAACCGCAGAGGGGAGGAGGAGCCCTGCGCTACACCTCTCCACCAGCAGGGGGCAGCCTGGGCCCCTCCTGGCCCTGTGCGGTTTCTCTCACACTGGGAATGCTTGAGTGGCCAGCGCTAGCAGCCCTGATAAGATACACGAGCGCCGCGCCAGAGAGAGGTGGTGACAGAGCCGCGGCACGTTAGCACGTTAGCACGTTATCACCCTCGCCTCGATTAGCACGAGCCGCTCGTCTTATTTTCAGCTGCGGCTGCACCGTCTGTCCGCAGAGAGGGGGTACGTGCCGCGCCTGCCCAAAAACCTGCCAGCACACTCACTCCTCCGGCAGAAATAACGCAGAGCGATAACGAGAGGGAGGGGGCGGGGCCTCAGAGTTCCCGAGTGGGCGGAGACTGCAGGCCCTCTCTGATTGGCTGAGCGCTGGCAGAGTTGGGAGGGAGGAGGGGCTTAGCGCGTGGGCAGCGCTGGGCTCCTCTCTCTCTCTCTCCTGGCCAGAGTATCCGCAGTAACCTGCTGACCAATCACCGCGCACAGAAGGGTGGCTCGCCTTTGGGGGGGGGGGGGCACAGACAGATAAACCCCTGAAGATTTACCCCCCCCCCCCCCCCCCCCCCATGTCCACTGCACACAGGGATGGGCAGTATTTCACTCTGGCGCAGTACGGAAAAGTCACAGGACACACAGCAGTACCGGGAGCGGTGTGTGTGTGTGTGTGTGTGTGCGTGTGTGTGTAATCACATGCATGTATTCACGTCGTAACTCAAGCAGCTCTGAGCACCTGCAGTGCGGTCCAGTGCACAGGCCCTGCTGTCCCAGCCTAAAAACACATTTATCTCTCACCGATTTCTTATTTGGTAAAAGGTACATTTTAGCGTTGCCCCTGCCCACCCCCCCAAAGCCACGGCACCCCAAGCGCCCCCCTTTAGCCCCTCCTCCCACAGCGTCTCTCTACGGGACGAGCGGATACGGGCCGGAGGGGATTCCACAGCGGGAACAGGTCAGGACACCCATCCTCACATTCCACTCGTTTCACTCAGCATTTACATTCCATCCATTTGTACAGCTGCATACACACTGGAGCAATGCAGGTTAGGCACCTTTAGCTCAAGGGCACAACGGCAGCGTCCTACCGGGGAATCGAACCTGCGACCTTTAGGTTACAAGACCAGCTCCTGACCCGTTACGCTACACTGCCGCAACCAAGAAACGTAAGCTCTACCCCCATTTAAACCCCGCGCGAGGAAAGTCAGAATAAAACTAGAAATAGCGGAATAAAAGGTGACTGCTTCCTGTTTCTGCGCCGATGACCAGCGAGGCATTGGCACAAGCGCTTCCTCCGTCGAACCCTGGCACAGACACACGCGCCAGCACATCCTTTCTGTTTCGCTTTTACCCGGAGGGGCTTTTCAACGTTACATAACGCTTCCACATAAAGTTCGGAAGTTTTCATAACTTGTCATGAGAGGTCCAAGTTTGTGCAATAAAAACATTTCTCCTTCCTGATTTAAACTCCACCTTTAATAACTGAAAGCTGGGAGGGGGAGGGGAAAGGAGGGAGGTTTATTTAGGACAGTGGGGGGAAAAAAGCCTGGACTGACAAAAATGTTCAAAATTCTTTGTTGAACTTTTTCCACATTTTCAACTTGTCTTCCTAGAACACAGACAGACAGGCAGACAAGACAGGTACAGATACAAGCACACACACACACACGCATACGCACACGCACATGCATACGCACAAACACGCACACACACACACACACACACACACACACACACACACACACACACACACACACACACACACACCACACACACACGCGCGCGCACACACACACGCACTCACTTTAAGCATTTGGAGCTGAAATCGATGCACAGTAGGCCTTTATTATTCTCATTAACAGATCGCGACGTTCAGCCGAGCTGGAGTCCGCGAGTCAGAGCAGGCAGGAAGTGGGAGCTCCACACGCCGCAGGCCCCAGACGCTGTTTAATATTAAACTGAGAGAGAGCGAGGAGCCCAGCGAGGAGACCAGACGCGTCGGTGCCCCAGGCGACCGCCTCCCTGCGTCAGCATCGCCGCGGCGACCGTCTCCAGCGGCAGCCGAGTCAGCGATGCTGCTGTGAGACTACAGCGAGACTACAGCCAAACTGCAGCGAGACTGCAGTAATACTACAGCGAGACTACAGTAATACTACAGCGAGACTACAGCCAAACTGCAGCGAGACTGCAGTAATACTACAGCGAGACTACAGCCAAACTGCAGCGAGACTGCAGTAATACTACAGCGAGACTGCAGTAATACTACAGCGAGACTGCAGTAATACTACAGCGAGACTACAGCCAAACTGCAGCGAGACTACAGTAATACTACAGCGAGACTACAGCCAAACTGCAGCGAGACTACAGTAATACTACAGCGAGACTACAGTAATACTACAGCGAGACTACAGTAATACTACAGTGAGACTACAGTAATACTACAGCGAGACTGCAGTAATACTACAGCGAGACTGCAGCCAAACTGCAGCGAGACTACAGTAATACTACAGCGAGACTACAGTAATACTACAGCGAGACTGCAGTAATACTACAGCGAGACTGCAGCCAAACTGCAGCGAGACTACAGTAATACTACAGCGAGACTACAGTAATACTACAGCGAGACTGCAGTAATACAGCGAGACTACAGCCAAACTGCAGCGAGACTGCAGTAATACTACAGTGAGACTACAGTAATACTACAGCGAGACTACTAGCCAAAACTACAGCAGCGAGACTACAGTAATACTACAGCGAGACTACAGTAAACTACTACAGCGAGACTACAGTACGAGACTACAGTAATACTACAGCGAGACTACAGTAATACTACAGCGAGACTGCAGTAATACTACAGCGAGACTGCAGTAATACTACAGCGAGACTACAGTAATACTACAGCAGACTACAGTAATACTACAGCGAGACTGCAATAATACTACAGCGAGACTGCAGCGCGACTACAGCCGAACTACAGCAATACCGCAGCACACAGGGCTTCAGCACAGCGCTAACCTAGCTCTGGAGCTGAGACACTCCATCATAAGGAGGGGAGAGGGAGAGAGAGAGAGAGAGAGAGAGAGAGAGAGAGAGAGAGAGAGAGAGAGAGAGAGAGAGAGACAAAGAAAGGGAGACAGTTGTTAAAGAGAGAGACATAGAGAGAGAGAAAATGTGCGAGAGGGAGATGGAGAACAAGTGAGAAGGATGTGTGAACAGAAGAGGGAGAGAGATGTATGACAGATGGAGAGAGGGAAAGAGAGATGTGTGAGAGAAAGAGAGAGATGTGAGAGAGAGATGTGCCTCCAATCTGAGCTTTTCCTTGCCCCTCTCACCCTAGGTGTGCATCTGGGAGGGGCGAGGGGAGGGTTAAGATTCAGTAAAACAGAGAATGGAGCAGGTAAGCGGTTAGCGGTTAGCAGCGGTCAGCACTGGGTAGCAGCAGTTAGCAGCGGTTAGCAGTACGTGTACAGGCTAATTCAGTCTGTGGCGGGAATGAGCGCCTGTGGAAGGAGGTGAGAGTGGCCTCATCCCTCACACCGCGTTTCCCGCCAGTGCCTGCCCCCCCCCCCCCCCCCCCCCCCCGCAGCCTGCCCGGCCCCGCCCACCACACACAGACACCCTCAGGAGGCGCTATCTGCGAGAACATCTCGTTACTCAGCCCACCACGGCCCCCCGGCCTGACCGCGGCCACATCGCCCCCGAACCCCTCCCCCCTCCCCTGGAGGAAATGCCAGAGCTGCTGAGCATTCAAGAGGAGCCACACCCCCCCCCCCCCCCCCAACAAACCCTCCGGTGATAATATTCTGGGAGCCTCCCTTTCCAAGGAAACGCACACACACAAACCGCACGACATGCGCGCACACACACACACACACACACACACACACAAACACACACACACACACACACACACACACACACACACACAAACACACACACACACACAAAACACACACACACACACACACACACACACACACACACACACACACACCTTGCTTTTACCACCATTTCACAAACTGCAGGAGACGTTTCTGCACCAGTGAAGGACAGGTCTGCGGGACTCTCCTGGCCCTGACTCAGAGGGGGGTGGGGGTGGGTGGGGGGCGGGGATGCTGGGATATGTTCTCTTTCTGCCGCACACTCCTGTGGTGCTCTGGACCAATCAGAACGCTCCGCCCGACAATTCCCGCCGTTTTATTGCCCCAGCGACGCTACCGGAATCCCGGCAGGGCCGCCGATCTCCGCGGCTCCTCGGGGAGCGGAACTCGAGGTGCCGGAGTGTTCCGCCACCTCACCTTGAGCGGCGTCGCTACGAGATTAATATCAGGCGTCGAAACTTCCTGTGACTGATCTCGCCTGCGTCCTCCCGCCCCCGTTAGGCTGGGGGGGGGGGGGGGGGCATAACGAGGGGGCGGAGCGCCAGATAAATGGCGAAGGTGACTGAAGGGGTAAAGCAGGCGGCGGTGATCCAGAGAGCGCCACGCCGCCATTCCGCAGCGGGAGGAGGGAATCGCCGTGGGCAACGGGGAGACGCACGCGGGCTTGTTGTGACCTGAGCACCAGCAGAAGTGAGAACATTCGCTCGCTCACACTAAACACGCGGGGGGGGGGGGGGGGGGGGGGGGGTCAGCTCCATCAGGACTGACCGCCAGGAGAAGCGCTCAGTACAGGATCAGTATTCACACCTCAGAACCCCACCCGCAGATCAGCCCGAAAGCCGCCATCTTTACCGTCAGCCGTTTATCAGATGCTCTTACGCAGCGCGACTCCGGACGCGTAACCAGGCTCTAAACCCCCCCCCCCCCCCCCCACACCCCCCACACCCCACACAGCAGGACGTGGAGGACCTGCCGCCTGGCAGTGCCCTGACCCTGCCCGCCCAGGGCCCAGAGGCAGGATGAGCGGGCACAGAGCTGGCACAGAGCGGGCACAGAGCGGGCCTCTCTGGCATAAACACGTCCTCTCCTTCCCCATAGGGAACCTGCTTCTCTCTCCTTCCACCCCCCACTCACGCCCTCAGGCTCTGTAAGGGAGCTAGTGCTAATGCTAATGCTAATCTCAGGCCCCGCCGCTCCAGACAGCCAGACAGCTTCTCTGCTTTCTGTAAGTTGCTGTTAATTAGATTTTTCATTTCAGGATGGGGGGGGGGGGGAGGGGCGGTGTGGGGGCGCTCTCCCCCGAGCATGGCTGGGAAGCTGTGAGGCAGAGGGACCAGAATGCACTGCTTCAGCAGGCAGAGAACGGGCGGGCGTTCGGCAGCGAGACACCGCGTCACGCAGACACACACAAGCGTCTGAAATGGTGCTTAAAATACCGCCTGCTTCCCCCCCCCCCCACCCCCCCCCACCCCCAGCACAGCAGAAGTGCTCAGCCACTCGGGCAAAGCTCGAGAGTTTCGACACCGCCAGATAAGCAGAAGTCAGGGAGGAGGGAGGCGGCTAACCCCGTAGCTCCCGCGGCGCTGGGTCAGCCGCCCCTCAGGCACGCGAGAGGACGCCCGGAGGGGACAGGACGTGACTCAGCGGAGCGACCGGGGATCGCAGGCCGACGCGCGCGTGACCGGAAGCACGGAGCTCGACACGGACGCGAGAGACCCGGCGCTGCGCGGCCATCAGGAGGCGCTCACGCCACGCCCCCGCTCCAAAAACTCCAAAACGGCGACGTCGAGATCAGCCCGCGGCGCTCGTGCCGCTCACCGAGGAGCTGATCCCAGATCAGCAGAGGGGTGACGGTGTGACAGTGTGACTCTCACTCCTTCACCCCTCACCCCTCACCCCGATGCATGATTGGTCAGCGCTCCCTCGGGGCCCCGCCCCTCCTGTTCACCCCCATGTTGTTTCATCTATCCAGGATGAATGAATCCGGGCTCTCTTCCTCAGACGGACTCTTAAAGGGCCGGCGGACATAAAAGGGCAGATCGGCTTTGTTCCGACCGCACCGTGAGAGGACCGCACATCAAACACCCCACCCCCCCCCCCCCCCCCCCCCCGAAACAGCCGTCCGGGGGCGACGGGGGCGTCTTTACGATGCAAAACGGAGACAAAACGAGCAGCCCAGGGCCGGGCCTTAGTGACGTTAAAGACCCGGGGTTCGAGAACCCGAACTCTGCGCCTCGCAATAGGGCCACAGAGGGTGTGGCTGGTTCTGCTGATAAACCGCTCTGCACGTGAGCTGAGCAGTGTAACTGAACACATACACACTCAACACACACACTGAGCACATACACGCAACACATACACTGAACACATATACACTCAACACATACACACACCACATACACACAACACATACACTCAACACACACACTGAACACATACACGCAACACACACACTGAGCACATACACTCAACACATACACACAACACATACACTCAACACATACACTGAACACGTACACACTCAACACACACACACAACACATACACGCAACACATACACACAACACGTACACTGAACACATACACACGCAACACACACACTCAACACATACACGCAACACATACACACAACACACACACTCAACAAACACACTAAACACACACACTCAACACATACACACTCAACACATACACACTCAACACATACACACACCACATACACTCAACACATACACACAACACAAACACGCAACACATACACGCAATAACACATGCACTCAACATATACACTCAACACATACACTGAACACATACATTCAACACATACACACAACACATACACACAACACATACACGCAATAACACATACACTGAACACATGCACACTCAACATATACACTCAACACATACACGCAACACACTCACTCAACACACTCACTCAACACATACACACAACACACTCACTCAACACATACACGTAACACATACACTCAACACATACAACACACTCACTCAACACATACACACAATACACTCACTCAACACATACACTGAACACATACACACTCAACACATACACTGGACACACACACGCAATAACACATGCACTCAACCTGTAAACTGTAAAAACATGAGCATTTTTCTCAAATCAGTACAGTGGGAACGATGGGCGCCACTGTGCATGTCTGAGACCACTAGGAGTCAAACGTTTGAGCACATTTTACTCATGTTTTTGTGCTGTTTTTATCGACATTTAGGCCGATTAATTTCTGTACGTAACCTAAGAGGCAGAAGGTAAGAGGTGAAAGGTGAGGCAGAAAGCACCACAGAAGAAGCAGCACCAGCACGGCCGTGGGAACTTCTGCAGCAGCGTTAGGTGTGAATTTTCAGAAGCTCATGACATGAGTGTAAAAAGCAGTATGAACATGCTCAGCAGTTATTACTGCAAACAGTGGAAGAACAGATGAAGAATCGAAGATTCAGGTCATTCTTTGTGTAAAAGAAAAGGAGCTTATTTCTTTTTTTATCCCTTATTACTCGAAAATAGTGTGAGTGTACTAAAACCTTTCACCGTTGGTGAAACAGGCAGTCGGTCATCTGGAGCAAAAGCCCACCAGCCCCAACTCCGACAGTGACTGAAAAACACGCAGCGTCCAACCGTCTGAGTGTCCAATCAGCAAGCCTGCATCGACAGGCGCTCAACCCCTCTACAGCCCCCCCCCAACGCCCCCCCCCCCCCCCCCCCCCCCCCCCCCCCCCCCCCAACTAACTCACCGCATTACCCAGAAGCCCTGGGCACTTGTCAATCCCCAGTGGGCCCCCCCCCCCGCCGCATTCACCCTACCCTGATGGAATCAATACATTTTTGTTTCAGCAGTAGCCCCACAGCCATTTGGAATCTTCCGGATCAGCGTTAATGATCACCTATATCCACCCCCCCCCCCCCCGCCCCCCCAGGAGGAGGGGCTCCGGTCTGATCTCCCCCAGCCCCCCCCTCCCCCCTTCAGCCACCACCTCCCTCACTCTGCACACTGCACTTCACCTCGGAGCACAGCATGATCTCGATCAACGCTAGCACCGCGGTTTCATTCAAAAAATGGGAGCACCAAGCCCTGTAGTGTGAACTGAGCATTAACCCAAACCCTGACCCAATAATGTGAACAGCACTAGGCCTCAGAACCTGCACACTGAGCCTAGCCTAACCCTAACCCAAACCCAAACCCAGTCAATGCAGAAAGAATGGGAACTGAGCACTAAGGCCTGTAATGCGCACTGGGCCTCAGAACCTGCACTGAGCCTAACCCTAACCCTAACCCTAACCCAAACCTAGTCAATGCAGAAAGAATGGGAACTGAGCACTAAGGCCTGTAATGCGCACTGGGCCTCAGAACCTGCACTGAGCCTAACCCTAACCCAAACCCAAACCCTAACCCAGTCAATGCAGAAAGAACGGGAACTCTGAATGCGCACTAAACCTGCCTGAGCCTAACCCTAACCCAAACCCAAACCCAAACCCTAACCCTGACCCAGTCAATGCAGAAAGAACGGGAACTGCGCACTGGGGTCTGTAATGTGAACCTGGCCGAGAAGCCTGCACTGAGCCCAACAGCCCCAGTCACTCCATCACCGCTGCCATGGTAACGCACGCGACCCAGCCGGCCGGCGTGGGACGTACGATGGCAGATCTGCTTCCCGTACCGGCACCCTCTCCGCAAGAGGACGTTACCCAATCGAAAAATGGGGAAAGCCGCGGTCTCCACGGAAACTCCGCCGTGCTGAAAGCCGTGTGCGTGTATGAGTGTGTGTGAAGTCTGTGTGTGTGTGGTGTGTGTGTGTGTGTGTGTGTGTGTGTGAGTCTGTGTGTGTGTGTGTGTGTTGTGTGTGTGTGTGTGTATGAGTGTGCGAAGGGAATGAACACGGAGGGTGGCGATAATCTGAGGCACGGCAGCACACAGGACAGGGAGAGCGCCCGTCCCGTCCCGTCCCGTCCCGTCCCCCAGGGCAGACCCGAACTGCCCCGGTCTCGTACCCCCGCCCGGCTGCGGGACAGGTGCCTGCCCCGGCGGCGAGCACATCAGCGGGAGACGCCGCCGGGTCGCTTCAAACGGCGCTAATTCAGTGCATAAATTAGAGCGAGCGCTTCTGAAGCCCTCTGAGCAGAGACAGAGGTGTGAAATGCTTCCTGGCGCCCGGGGGCGGAGCCACAGATGAGTCTGGGCCAATCAGGTGAGTCACACGCCGAGCTCCACATATCTCTGGCCTCAAGGCACGAATCTGAGAGACGTGTCACATCCTGGCTTCTGTTACCACACACACAGCACAGACTTACACAACGCACACACACGCACACACACCCCACACACACGCGCGCGCGCACACACACACACGCACAGTACAGACTTACACAACGCACAAAAACACACACACACACACACACCACAGACTTACACTGCACACAAAACACAGCGAGCACACACACTGCACACACAACACAGCGAGCACACACAGCCTCACACTTCATGCACACACACTCACACACGTGTGTACACAAACAAACACACAACTCACACAGCACTGCCTTACACAGAGAGAGAGGGGGAGAGAGAGAGGGGTGCAAATAAGCAGAGTGCAATGATCCTCCAAACTCTTCACTCTTTAAACAGCAGAGGAGGAAGTGGGGGGGGGGGGGGGAGAGAGAGAGAGAGAGAGAGAGAGAGAGAGAGAGAGAGAGAGAGAGAGAGGTGAAACCGTGCAGTGAAATTAAATACCTACTCAGCAAGACTGTAGTTGCTTGTGGAAGATTACGACAAAAAAAGTTTGTGAACTTCTGCAGTTTTACAATTTTACAAAAACATGCGTCAAGACAAAAACGAATGTTACTTTCTGCACTGAAATGCCAATAAACACAAATGAAAATGACCACAGCTGCCAAACTGAACCACAATAAAGAACAGAGTCTCAGACGTGGATTATGGCCCGAAGAGGAAAACAATCGAGCAGAGGCAGAAACTGGGATGGGAAGCATCCTGCATCCTGATTGGCTGAGCACACACACACAAGGTCGTGGGTCAGTCTGGTCCCTCGGTGGGTGCTTCCTGTTTACGGCTCTGCCTCGTTATCCCCTGGCTGGCTGCGTGCGTGACGTCAGCAGACTGGGGGGGTGGGGGGGGGGCTATTTTCAGCTCGGACATCCCCAGGATGTTATTCCACACAAGGCACAAAGGCACACCGCATTCCCATAATGCCACAGTGAGATCCACGCCACGTTTGGGGAACCTGTTGGAGCCGAGCGCTATGGGTACACACACACACACACACACACACACACACGTATACACACACACACACACACACACACACAGAGACACACACACACACACACACACACACAGACGTACTATACACACACACACACACACACACACACACAGACAGTGACGTATACACACACACACACACACACACACAGACACGTATACACACACACACACACACACACACAGACAGACACACACACACACACACACACACACAGACAGACAGACATATACACACACACACACACACACACACACACACACAGACGTATACACACACACACACACACACACACACACACACACACAGACGTATACACACACACACACACACACACGTATATACACACACACACACACACACAGTGGCAGGAAGCCTGCTCAGACACTGCTGCTTTAGGAGTCAGAGCTGACATAATGAAGCAGGAGAGAGATCTCAGTGCTCAGGCAGAACCAGCAGCTCATAGTCATCTCCCTCCCTCTATTAGGGGGAAATGGGCTTTTTAAACTGACCCAGGCTTCAGCGCCCGTGGAGAAGGGCAGCTCTGTTTGCGCGCCCTTCATTAGCTGAGACCCGGCCACGTTTTCCCACGATGCACCGCGTGATTAGCCGAAAACAAACCGGCAGACGTGTCACACGCCCCCCCCCCCCCACCCCCAACCCCGCTGAGCGCCCCCTGGTGGAGCCCGGGAAGAATGCGAACTGAGAGACGCTCCCTCTCTCCCTCTCTCCCTCTCTCCCTCTCTCCCTCTCTCCCTCTCTCTCTCTCTCTCTTTCTCACACACACACACACACACACCTCGGTTCACGCACCCACGAGACCCGCGGCGAAACGCGCGGGAGCATCAGTCACACGTCGCTGCGCCTCAGAGTCTCAAACGCACCGGGGGGGGGGGGGGGGGGGGGGGGGGGATTTCATTTTCATCCAGACCCGCGACCCCGGCCCCATCGCCCACAGGGAGCCAAATTAAACATCCCGTTAGCCTCCATATGTCCGCTCCCCGCTAAACCGGCTATTGCATTAAGGGCGATGCGTCCAATTACAGACGAGGGCGTTTGGGGGTCCCCTGCGGTCCCGCCCCCCTCCCTGCAGACGAACAGCTGGGTCTGGGCCAATCAGCAGCCTCCCCGTCTCACTGTAACACACGGGCTGCTCCACCCTCACGCTCACCTCCGCGCTCGTACCCGGGCCAGGGTGCAGCCTGAGCGCGCTTCACAGAGGGCACGGGAGCAAGGAGGGGTGGAATCGTCGCTTCGTACGGCGTTTTCGATAAAAGCGTCTGCCGAACAAACGTAATGTAATTTTTTTTGTAAGTTTACGTCAGCCTCTCTTGGCGCAAGGCCGAGCGGAGACTCCACTCAGCAGGTCAGACAGTCAATTCAGCCCACTAATTCAATTCCAGCCCTGGGGGGGTGGGGGGGCCTGGGGGGGGGGGGGCTAAATGGCGCCCTGCCCGTTTTTCATAATTACACAGGTGGCCGTTTGTTTTCTCGCTGTCACCGACGGTGACATCTATGGGGAAATATGGAGGGGTCGAAGGTCACGTTCCGGGACGCGTCCGCCAGCACATCGCGGGGTCACGACTTCACCAGCTCAACAGCGTAAGAGTGAAGATCACAGCCCCTATCACCCCCAGTTCCGCAAGGACTAAAACCCCAGCGCTCCCAGGAGTCCCGGGAATACCCAGAGACCAGCCGTTATCCGTCATTTCAAAAGCCCCGCCCACATTCTGGCGATGACGCCATGGCGACGGACTGACCTTGACCGTCGGAAGGTCAACGCGGGTTCCGTTTAGACGCCACACCGCTAGTTTCGCCCGAGTTCACGACCCCTCGACCCCCCCCCCCCCCCTCACGCACAGTCCACCCAGCCCCGCACGGCTCGTCTGTCAACATCCATCTCCCAAGGATCGAAGAGCGTCACTGAACTCACCACCTGCACCACCAATCACCCCTCAGACACACAGCCCTGCACGTGAAACAGCACTCCAGACACAAACCCGCAACTTCTTCTTTTTTTTAATCACAGCTGTAAGCCCATGACAGCACCTGTGCTGCACTCTGGATGGCCAGATTTGGCCGACGGAAGAATTCCCCGGAGGGGCAGAGGGGTTACGAAACGGCGGTCTTGGGCCGACGGCTGTTACGTGACTGCAGAGCGAGGTGTTGTGACACGGAGCAGGAGGAGGCCCCAAATAGACCCGAGAGTCGCGCTTCCTCTCCGAGGGCGGCAGGGCACCGGGGGAGGTGAGGGCTCAAAGTAGCACCCGCTAAAAACCACTTCGGTTTCGGTTCCTCTCGCCAAAAAGCTGCTTCAGGGTGTCTGCACGCACCCCTGACTGGCTGACAGGACAGGACAGGAGAGCAGAGCAACAGAGCAGCAGAGCAGGGTCAGCTGCGTGTCTGCTAGGGTTCGACTGCTCAACTCAACCAGGATTACAGTTCTCAGAGACACAAAGAAAAATGTTACCACCACAAAGCAAAACACACACACACACACACACACACACACACCACGCAGGTATAAATGTGAATGTGATCACACGCATCTTGCTCTAGACCAGGGGTGCACAACTCCGGTCCTGGAGGGCCGGTCTGTGTGCTGGTTTTTGTTCCATCCAGTTGCCTCAGCTTTAGTTATCTGACAGCTCTATAAACTCCACTTGTTCCCTCGTGTACTTGAGCACAGTGAAATCTTTAGGATGCACTTGCAATCTGCGGTTGTCGTTGGTGCTTACACAAATGTCAGCTCAAGGTACAATTCGGCTAATTAAATAATTAAGGGCAGAAGTTGGCGCAAAGTCCTGAAACGGATCGGCCCGTGTTGTGCACCCCTACACTAGACGTACAGCACACCGCAGAGCACACAGGCGGCGATCAAAAGGGAAACAGCAGACTGCAGTGACGTTCGGCCAGAGAGGGAGAGAGAGAGGGGGGGGGGGGGGGAGAGAGAGAGAGAGAGAGAGAGAGAGAGAGAGAGAGAGAGAGAGAGACGCAAAAGTCTGGCAAAAAACAGGCCAGCCTTCGGCCAACAGGGTCACAGAAACAGGTCAGGTGACCCGGCGGCAGACCTCACCGGCAGATCAAAGCGGCCGTCGTCATGGCGACCGTCGCCTGGCCACGCCACGGGGCCGACGGCCGTTAGGGACAGAGCCCGGGGGGGGGGGGGGGGGTGGCGGGGGGCGTCTCCACAATGAGGCGCATTCCAGCTTCAGAACGCACCCTATTTTTAGCAGCACTTAGCACGCCCCGCGCCGAGGAGCACTCAGCCAGGGCCCGGCGCTGCCGCGGCCCACAGCTGCCCCACCGCAGCGCGGACACGGGTTCCAGGAAACGGGAACCCAGCTCCGCCGGCCCGGAGTCCACAGCGACCAAACCGCACTTTCGGTACAAGAGGATCTGACACCTTCACATTCAACAAACCTGTACCAGGGACACCGTGTAGCTAAAGAAAATGCCGTTTTCGTCCATCTACATTTTCTCATTCAAAACACCGCCGGGCATGGAGGTACTACTACTACTAGCACCGCTACAATTACCACCATTATTAAAAATATAACAATAATACACATCACAGCAACAACAACAATAATAATGAGGCAACAAGACACGTGTGCTTTATCAGTACGGCCAGCTGAAGTGCAGAGAAACTTCCCTCTAACAGGGCGCTAATGACCTGGCATTTAGGCGGGAGCACCATTACCAGCAGACTCCCCGGGGCTGTGGGGGGGGGGGGGTGAGGGGGCGAGGGGGGCAGCCCAGCACGGGGTGCGGGATCCGCGCGGGGCCTGGGGCCCGGAAGGCCAGCCAGGGGCAGCGCTACAGGGAGATAATGAGGCTTCTGGAACACGGCACAGGAAATTGGATTGCGATGAGACCGATACGGAAAGAGCGGGAAAAAGGGCGAATGGGGGGGGGCGGGGGGGGGGGCGGGGCGGGGCGGGCGGGGGGGGGGTTCAGGGGGATGGAGGCGAACGTGACTGCGCGCAGGTCACACGAACCTACAGGCCCAATTACACAGATAGCGTTTCACCTCCAACAGAAACCGGAGACCTCCCAATCCAATTAGCAGAGAGAGAGCGAGGGGGGCGGAGCCGGGCGGGCAGGAGAGGGAAGGAGAGGGGGCGGAGTCAGCTCGCCGCTCGATGCCCTGTCCGTCACAGCTGGGTTTAGCAGGCCTGCAGTGGGTGCGCTGTAACTCCACTCAGACAGCCGGAGCGCGGCAGCGGGGGCCAGAGCGCTCCCGTTTTTACGGCCGGGGGGGGGGGAGATCTGAGATTTCTTAATCGCTCTGAGAGCCCAAACGTTGGCTTTAGGAAGCGCGTCGGGCGCGTGCCGGCTGACTGAAGTCTGGCGCTCGGCTGTGGTCTCACGGCTCGGCAGTCACACGCCAGGCTGAGGTGGGGGCGGGGGGGGGGGGGGGTCGGGGGGGTGTTAAGGACTGAGCGTGTCACAGGAGGAGTAGGGGCGCGAGTTCCAATTGGCTGGCTGCCACGGCCCGGCGTGTGCCTGTGTGTGTGTGTGTGTGTGTGTGTGTGTGTAACGTGAGACGGGTTCCAGGGAGCGCTCTCTTCCCCCCCCCCCCCCCCCCCCCCCCCGGGTGCAGCAGCGCTCAAATTAATTATTGACGAGGCGACTCGGCGCTGAGAGCTCGGTGCTGAGAGCTCGGCGGCGGGACGTCCCGCTGCGACGGGCTGCTTTTCCGCGGGTTTCTGTGGGACGGCGGGGAAGCGCAGACCCGTCTGGGGATCCGGGTTCGAGAGCTTTCGACTCTCCCGTGTGTCACCGCTGTCGTGCTCTCTCCCCACTGAGCCACTCCAGTCCAGAATGAGCGGAATTTCTTTTTTTTTTCCCCTCATTTTTTATTTGGCACCCAGCGTGGGGCCGGATATGTCCGATTCTAGCCCTGATCTGGAACATCCAATTGACTGTTTGTAGACGCACTCCTGCACGATCTCAGCTGCCGATTCGGCAGAGTGAAGACATCCGCGGTTCAGACTGGCGACACCTGAATACCTGGCGTCGCTGGCCTGCTTCTCTTCGCACCGCAGCCTCCGCTAAACTCTGCGTGCGCAGTGTGGAGTCAGAGGAAGACCTTTTCAGACGCGCCACAGACAAGCAGCCCACAGGCGCCCGATCGACCAGCGAGGGGCCACCCGCGCGCGGTGAAAACGCGGAGCCCGGACCGACCGAACCCTTCTGCACCCTGAGCAGGCTCAGCCGTCCTGCGGCGCCACCGGGCCGACCGGCACCGGCGAGGTCCGGTTCCGATCCAAGGCCACGAGGCTCGTCTACGCACCACAACGCGGTGGCTTAACTGAACGAGCGTTTTTAATCACGATTACTTGGTTTACATTACATTACATCACATTACAGGCATTTAGCAGACGCTCTTATCCAGAGTGACTTACACAACCTTTTTACATAGCATTTTACATTGTATCCATTTATACAGCTGGATATATACTGAAGCAATTTCGGTTAAGTACCTTGCTCAAGGGTACAACAGCAGTGTCCTACCCGGGAATCGAACCTATGACCTTTCGGTTACAAGTCCAGTTGCTTACCCACTGTGCTACACTCCGTCCTCCGTTTATTCTGCCACAGGCTAGGGCCAGGAGGCTGCGACCCTCTTCAGCAGGGACGCAGGTGTGGGGGAATAATGCCGGCGCCCCCTGTGGTCAGGCTGAGCAAACGCACCCAGGCACAGGCGTCAGCAGAGGATCAAGCTGTCAGCAGGGGATGGAGTTACAGCACCGGGATCTCGCCGTGCTGGCAGGGAGAGCCCAGCGGCATTGTGGGAAGACAAAAAAAAGCCACCGTGGAAAACACCACCGCGCAGAACGGCTGCAGTCCACTTAACACAAGCATTCGAGCACCATAAAAGGGACTGTAATAACGATTTTTTTTTTTCCTTGTTCGGTTTGTTTTATTAAAAACTGCCGCCTGTGGCAAAGCTGAGTGAAGGCTAGAGACACAATCGCAGGACTCATCAGCTCCACACACGGGGCTGTGTAATTGGGTTTCAGTGCTCCTGGCAGGTAGAAAATAAACTCGGGTGATTTGCTGCTCAGAGCAGTGCTGTAGCGCTACTGTGTGCGAGAGGGTCTGTACAGTCAGCTCATTCAGCCCCCCCCCCCCCCCCCCCCCCCCCCCCCCCCCAGGGGGCTGGAGAGCACAGGGAACGCATGAGCTTCCGCTATGCCCCGCCCCCTCCCATACCCCCTGCCCCGCCCAGCCCCAGCCAGGCCCCGCCCCCACCAAAAACACCCCCCCACACACAGCCACAGGCTAGCCAGGTGGTCTGCTCCTACGCTCACCCCACACTCCCTTTTTCTTAACCACAGGGGTCCGTATCACGGAGCAGGATTAGCTGAGTTAGCTGGATAACTGCGCCGAGTAAAACCCGGAACAGCTCTTTTTCATTCCAGTCCATGTTCCAGGTGTGAGAGGGTTAAAAGTATAGCTCAGCGCAGCTATCCAGCTAACTCAAGTGATCCAGGGGAGTATTTCACAAAGCAGGATTAGCACGTCAGCCGGACAACTGCGCTGAGCAAAACCCGGAACAGCTCTTTTTGCTCCAGTCCATGTTCCTGGACGCGTGCCAGTTCCAGGTTTTGCTCGGTGCAGTTATCCAGCTAGCTCAGTAATCCTGCTTGACGATGCAGGCCTCAGGAGTTAGCGCAGCTTCTCGGCACAGCAGTGGTATGCAGTCCCCACGCCTCAGGGCTCTGGGGTGCTCCCATTTTAGCAACATTTTCTCCTGAAAATTGATGCGTGGAAAAACTGGAAAAATAATCCAGGGGCACATCTAATTGCCGTGCACTAGTATGCTCCTAAAGTTCTCAACTTCGGAGCAGTTTCAAATTTTGGAAAAAAATATTAGTGTAGAGCCCTTGCATCTTTAATGACATTTCAGAAGATGCATCAAATCAGAATGGCGGGGAGATGGAGGGTTTTAATGTTTCAGCTGTACGCGCAGTCCCTGATCAGGCAGAGGCAGACGTCTGCGTTACTTAAAATAAGGAACTCAGCTCAGTGCGAGGACACCATAGCTGCTGCTGCTGGGCTCTTTATTACTGCCCCAGTACCTGGTTCCTTCCTGCCTCATTTGAAACCCACAGGTGCGTGCATGCCTGCCTGCCCTGTCCCTGTACCCCCCCCCCCCCCCCCCATCCCCCCCAGCCACACGAAAAGGAAACCACAAAAGGGAACAAAACAGCATCTCCCCAGCCCCCAAAATAACCGCCACAACTCTCTGTTTTACTCCTGAAATACCCCCCCCCCCCCCCCAGCACAAAGCCCCCACTCCCCCTGACCCCACCCCCCCAGCACTGAGAGCGCCTCTCTTCCCGGCCCATCATTAGCTGGTTTTAACCGCTGAGGTGGACTCATTAGGAGGTCCGACAGACATCAAAGCGACCCTCCACCCGCTCTGCTCCCTCTCCTCCACCCGCTCTGCTCCGTCTCCTCCACCCACTCTGCTCCGTCACCTCCACCCGCTCTGCTCCCTCTCCTCCACCCGCTCTGCTCCGTCACCTCCACCCGCTCTGCTCCCTCTCCTCCACCCGCTCTGCTCCGTCTCCTCCACCCACTCTGCTCCGTCACCTCCACCCACTCTGCTCCGTCACCTCCACCCGCTCTGCTCCGTCTCCTCCACCCGCTCTGCTCCGTCTCCTCCACCCGCTCTGCTCCGTCTCCTCCACCCGCTCTGCTCCCTCTCCTCCACCCACTCTGCTCCGTCTCCTCCACCCGCTCTGCTCCGTCTCCTCCACCCACTCAGCTCAGTCTCCTCCACCCGCTCTGCTCCGTCACCTCCACCCGCTCTGCTCCGTCTCCTCCACCCGCTCTGCTCCGTCACCTCCACCCGCTCTGCTCAGTCTCCTCCACCCACTCAGCTCAGTCTCCTCCACTCACTCAGCTCAGTCTCCTCCACCCGCTCTGCTCCGTCACCTCCACCCGCTCTGCTCCCTCTCCTCCACCCGCTCTGCTCCGTCACCTCCACCCGCTCAGCTCCGTCACCTCCACCCGCTCAGCTCCGTCTCCTCCACCCGCTCTGCTCCCTCTCCTCCACCCGCTCTGCTCCCTCTCCTCCACCCACTCTGCTCCGTCACCTCCACCCGCTCTGCTCCGTCTCCTCCACCCACCCGGACCGGCGCAACGACCACCGCCAATCCGGTACCAGTCCCTCAAATCCCGCCCCCGCCCCCCCGCCCCTGGAGAGCGCGTGTTCGCCCCGGGACACCCAAACCTGCGCCGGATCGTCCCGTAACTCCCGCTGCACTCCAAGCACAGCAGAACAGCCTGTGACAGGAGGCGTGAGATACTGCAACGATTAAAACGCCCCACGTTTCCCCCGCCAGATTCCATTTCAGGACCCAGGGTCTCAAATCCAAGCAGACATTTTCTGCACACCCACCGTCGCGCGAGACGATTTCCACAGGAAAAAATAACGAGGTGGGGGTGGGGGGGGGGGGAATGAAAAAAACGAAAGCTCTTTGAGGACACGCAGCCCAGGGACAGAAGCGCGGAGGTCAAACCATTAGCAGGGGACGCGTGACAAGGACAGGCAGGACGCCAGCGACTCCCGAACCAGTCGATGCGCTCCGATCCATGCGCGCTGGTTATTAATAACCCCCCCGCCATTTTACAGACTGCAGCGCCACGACCGCACGCCACCGCCAGAATCCACCCACCCCGCGGCGGAAACACATACTGCTGGAGTCAGCCACCACCAAACTGCACTTGCCGTCCCAGGACACGCGCGCCGCGCGCTAACCATAAACACTACAGACCAGCAAGCGCGCACCTGCACACACAAAATGAGAAACAGAGCTTGCGATAAAATACTGGCGAAGAGTGTCATTCAGCTCGAAAGGCCGCCAAAAAAAATGTCTTTGCTTTTCTTACTCTATGTGACAAATGAAAAAAGTAACACCAAGATATATACTTTTTTTTTTTTTTTTTTGAGTGTGTGATCCAGTTTGAAATGTTAATGCACCCGGAGCAAGCTCCCAGAGAACACAAGCCTGCTAGTAGAATTCTAACATGGTTCACGTTCTCCAGCGCGAAATGCTTTTGATAACTACTGAAGGGAAGGAAAACTGTCAATCAGCCACCGAAAGTACAAAAACTACTATAGATAGCTTTCTGGTAAGCGGCACACTGGTTAAACCAGCCAGCAAGCTAGACTGTTCATATGCTCAATTTGTCTGTGTGTATGTATATATATGTATGTATATATATATATGTGTGTGTGTATACACCCACACACACACACCCACACGGTTAACCCAATATGGATGTAAATTCCCTCAAATAAAAGCTTGACAGTCCACACTTGAACTCATATTCACCTTTTCACTTCTAATCCAACCTGCTGGAGTCAACAACAAAAAAAAGTGCGTCACTGTGCAAATACTGACAAAGACTGCCCTGTGTAAATATAGGCGAGATTGTAAAATAAACTTCACGCTTTACATTTGAGGCCCAAGTTATTCTGGAAAGGAATTTGATGTAGGGCTGTGGGCCAAAAAAGCCAAACTATAGAGTTTGCTACCCAAGTGATCGGACTGAGTTGCTAAGTAGCTCGTGTGTTATGAACCAGCCAACTATCATACAAGCCTCCACTGGTTTCAGTATCATAACTACAACTCTGTAAAGCAGACCTTTCTGAACACCAAATCTCCTCACTTATAAAACTACGGGGTTTCCTTTAACCCCTGGAACAAATCGATTATCTCCACCAATGGGGGGGGTGGGGTGTTAGGTGTGTGATGCAGCTCTTCTCCAAAGTGCTCGGGGAGGATGGGGGAGGGGTGAGCGAGATAGAGGAATGTCATCACTGAAGACTTCTAGGACAGCTGTAGGCATGCACCAGGACGCCCAACCCCCCCCCCTTCCCCAAAAAAAATTGTGCACACTCATCACACCAGCCTTGGGGCCAATTCCACTTCTATAAAACTATTATTTGCGCAAACTGTAATGACACCCTTTGACCTCCAGGGGTACGCGAGCTGAGCCCCTTCAGGCTGCTTTCAAGCATCTCCCAAAGATTTTTCCCTTTTATTAAAATAAAAGACTGAACAACAGTTTAACAGGCAGGTTTCTTTTTTCTCGCCCCTTGTTTGGGCCATAACAATTTAAATAATTTAAATACTTCGACACCCAAGAGAGAGAGAAAGCCAGGCAGGAGGAAAGGAAAAACAGAGCAAAAACATTGTCAGTCCATTTTAAGACTTCAATCAAATGAGAGAGGATATGACACAATAGGGACGGGAACACACTGTTTGTGAAATAAACACTGGGTAGTTATCTGCCCTGGGCCAGGGTTTACGGTAAACATAGCCTACCTCATTTTGTAACTAAAGATATCACTCCGGGTTTCAGGTTCTCTGAAGGGAAAAGTGTGGGCTAGCGTTGAGTCCCCTTTGCAAACTCGAACAACTAGGTGTTCAGGAAAATAGGTCATAGGAAACGTTCACCTCAAACACCTTTCTTTTCCTGTTCGAATGACTTGCGAGTTCGCACCCTAACCCTAACCCTAACCCTAACTACACAGTTCAGCAGTTAGCGCGCACAAGCCCGCGAGCCTTAACAACAACTGCACGCAACGAACATGAATCCGTGTTTCGGGTTTAAGGCCGATTTCCCCTTTCATGTCCTGTTTTTTTGGGTCTTGCGGTATTCACAACCACGCGCCAGCATTAAAACCAACTTCTCCAACGTTGGGGGGAAAAGAAAAAAAAAAGAACCAACAGCCACCCCCCAGCCAGGTCTGAATAATACTGAAACTTCTCAGCTGAATCAGAAATGCCGCCAGCCTGCCACCTCCACCCCAACACCAACACATACTGAAAGTACCATTAATACGGCTAAATACAATCCTGGCTGAAGCACTCAACTATCCGATAAACTTGGGATTGCAGGCAGTGAAGTTAGACTCAATTTCCCAGCATGCCCGTTGAGATCCACTCTCTGCCTTGGTGCAGTCTGTCTCTGTAGCCAGTTAAAAGCCCCTTTTCGCCGGGGCCTGCCAAAGCTCATCAGTGTGCGCGCATACGTAACGAAAAAAACAGGCACTCCGGATCCAAGCACTGTACACCATATGACAGCCGAGTGATCATGGTTTCTGACTGACCGCTAAGCTACAGACCACAGGAAGAGAACTCATGATGCCAACAAACATGCTCATATTGGGGTGTGTGTGTGTTTTTTCAAAGGCCACCTCTTTAATTTGAATGGCCACCCCCCGTGCCATCTCTGTTAGCCCCCCAACATAAAGCATTATCATTGGCTAATAGAACTGTTGGTGATAGCGTGCATTCCCCCCCCCCCCCCCCCCCCCCCCCCCCCCCCAGCAGGGCACGAGGCGCACAGCGGGCCGCGCATGGTCGTCCTTCAGGTGGAATGCGGCAAGGCCAGGCGGAGGGAACAGCTGCTCGGCCGCCATTCTTCTGCCGCATGCCAGGTCCGTAAAAAACAACCATCCGACGGCTCCAGCGCTAGTCCCGCTGCACTGAGGGGCAAAGGTGCACCTTTCATAGCCCTCAAAACAGTCCCACACAGCGGCGGGGGTGAGCTGCTTCCACTGAATACGTGCGACTACCTCGTCCCTCATCACACCTTTACTGGTTTACCAGGGGGGTTTCCAATACTGACCACGTCACGTGTCATGAAGCAGGATCGGGAAGCGGTCCCCTCATTCGCATCCCGATTGTACACTCATACAAGGCGGTCATTTTGTAAGGAAGCTTCCAGTAAATGGCATTCTTTACAAGGGGGGGGGGGGGGGGGAGTGGGAGGGTGTCACGTTATTATTTATTTTATCTGCCAGGAGCTCATGTTCCAGAAAGGTTTTTGACATTTTTGGCCCATTGTTCAAAGGTTCAAATAAAATGCATATTTTAATCCCGCTCTCTGCTTCAGTTCTCTGGGTGATGACAGGGCTTCCCAGAAAAATTCCATAAATATCGGAGCCGAAATTTTAACATGGTAAAGCATTACTTAGTGGGATTACTGAGCCGGAAGCAAGGTCGTATCTTCACCAGGAAAAGCCTAAATTTACAGACCTTTTCTGCATCTAAACGCAAGCTTCAGGACAGGTAGCGAGCCACCAACGGAAAATCTACAGATGAACTCCGAACGCTATTGTCTCGTTTTGCTAATTCAGACCATGCTCACAATCCGGAGTTACGTCATAAAAAATTCAAGTGTTGCTTCATTGATGTCTGAGCACATCTGAAAGGAAAGGCATTAACTTGTCACAAGACAGGAATTAAGAAAAGAATGGCAAAAGCCACGTTAAAAAAAATATCCGAAGGCACATTCCACGGAAAATGTTCAAATACCGAGCACAAAATGCTTTGAAAGAAAACTCACACAAATTGTAATTATACACCGCGATGCTCTGATTGGTCAATGCTACGTCATTAAGAGCGAGTTCTCTGTCTCTCCGGACCCGTTGGAGCACGCGCCTGCGATGAGTTTCCAGAAGCAAAACATACACTCATCGACGCTGAAGAACCGCCAATCTCTGCAAATTTACCACTTACCACTTCACTGGCCTGAAGTGGGTGGATTTTACATTCTAGTCATGCATCAGAAAACATATGCGGCCGTGAGCATTTTTACCGTTTTTATGGCTCATGAATTCATAATAACAGAATGCTCACTCAACTGTTTTGATTAACTGTGTCCAAACATTCATGCAAGTTGTTTTTGGTTGCCGTCGTTTGCCTTCTAATCTTCTTCTAATCTAAGATTACAAGGACACACCACTGTCAACTGAATTATATCGGCGATCCAAAGAGTTTCGTGCACAGTAGAGGAACTGAAACACAGTTTTACAAATAAAAAGTCACGACAGGACAAGAAAGTGCGATTTTTCAATAAACGGCTCAAGTCATATAAAAAAAAACAACACTCAATGAAATCACGAACCACGTGTACAACAGACCGAGTCATTATTATCAGATAAATATGATAAATCTAACTGAAACAAAGCAGACATCACTGTCAAAGACTCGGCTGATAAGAAAAGCTTGTTCATTACACTGAGCCAGTCCCCATCAACTCTTTCCTATTAATTAACTGCCCACTACAATTGATCTGTGTGTTTTTTCTCGGTGTTTGTTCATTTTTTCGATATTTAGATTGCATAACGCATGGAATCAAGAACCAACAAGAACAAGACGCCTTGTATTCTTCCTGCAAGGCGGTTTCTGCAGTTCCTTCCCTGGCAGTTAAATTAAAAATGCACGGTGGCAGACAGCAAATTTGCCTCCTACCACAGTAATAGGCTTATACAGACTACATTAGTCTAAAGAGGATTTGAAGAGGTTCACAGAAGATATCCACTAAATGAATATGTTCGAGGCTATTATTGTATTGCTTCACGAAATTATATTTGGTTATTAGAGGACAGTGATTTATCTGCAAATATCTATAATTTTTTTAAAAAAATTAATCAGTAATTAATGACAGTGATAATGAAATGGGGGAAGATGAGGCCGCGAAGGCGGCTGCGTTTCTATGAATAGCATCCTATCCAGCCTTGGATTTGGATTAATGGTTCAGCTTGTTTGTGCTAACGCGCTGCATGGGCTACCAACGAGCTGCCAGTCAACCCGAGGAGCCCGCCAATTAAATTATTTCCATTAAATGTCAGCCTCTAAAGTAGACGACGGTTACTAATCTCATTTCCTACGGACCACCGCTGCTTTCTGCGCGGTCAGATTCTCTAAAGTAGCTATTGTCTGTGATTTTCTATCGCGACATTAAACGACAACCACCAGGGCGTGCAGTCCTTTAATCCCATTTCAAAACAAAACGCTACTCCAGAAAAAAACCGCTCGGCTAATTTGGTTCACTGATCAATCACATCTTTTTCGTTTTTCTTTGTCATAGCTCAGATAACATTATTTTCCACGTAAACTGAGGCACTTCACTTAATTCACGTTTCACTTCATAACAACCATTAACCATTTTGTTCTCTTACATTTTTTAAATAAAAAGATTTGTATAACCTGCCTCACGTTGACAGAGCAATGACAGAGAAACGTAATGTAGCCTATAGCCTATGATCTACGGCTGGCTTGTCAAGTAAAACCTAATTAGGTATGAAGCACTTTGCCAACCCCAAAGGTTGCCATTTTTACGAGGGCCCATCGTCTGAGCTCATTGATTAAGCCGCTACAAAAATCAAACATGACAGCAATTACTCCACCCCCATAACAACATTATGTATAGCAGCTGCGGAACAATCACGTTAAATTCAAAGGCATTCATATACTTCTAGTTCACAAAACACTGTACAAAATATGGGAAATGGACTCCAATCCACTCTTTCATCTTTAAACATTTTTTCCGGTATTAAGTAGACTAATTGAAGTGGACAGCTGTCCCTTGGCGTTGTCCATTTTCAAATCAGTGAACACATATCAAGCTGCGGGTGATATGCTGCGACAAAAGTATCATTCAAACAGCCTACGCGATAATATCGGTAGCCCACATTTGTGGATTCATTGGCCACACTCAATTACAACTTACGTTACCAAATAATGTTAACGTCAGCTAGACCAACTCAATAAGCAGTGAAATATAGCCTAGTCTATAGCTGCAGAGCTAACAACGGCAGGAACAGCATAGTCTACGTTCAAATCCTTCATCTGCATTATGTGCTTCTTAAAGTAGTTGACCAACGGTAAAGATCCCAAAAAAACTAAGTTACATTATTAAATCTGCTCCTACTAACAGAGATAGCATCAGCTAGCCAGCACCCGGTCTCTGGCTAACGGTGAAGCGAGTTAGTGCTGGTAGTTTTCACTAGCTAGTTAGCTATATAACGGTTAGCTTGCTAGCTAAGCTACATCATGTAAGCGCTGGCTGGGCGCACTACATGTCTTCGTTTCCCCCAAAGAAAGTACTTTCATTTATGCAAATAAAACATCTCTAAAATAAACAATTAAGAAAAATGATGCTTCTGACCTGTTGCGTTCTTTCGGCTGGGTTTTTCATGACCGCCTGTCTGAAACTGTTATCCACGTAAGACGCCATTCTTCTTGAATTAAAACAAATAAAAAGCACAAGCCAAAAAGCACTTTTAAAATCGTAATCAACTTCACTCCTCGGCAGCGCGCTGTCGTAGCCAGAAAGCTAACGCTAAGTTAGCTGTCTCTTAAATTCTCGCTGTTCTTTTCTTTTCCTTCGTTATCACACTTCAGAAATCCCACGAAGGTGCGCTATGTTCCCCCCAGGCCAAGCCGAGAGCCACGGGGTATATTTCCTCCAGCTCCCGATCCCAGAGGAATGCTCCGGGATCCACCGAGGTTGTGCCCCTTGTTCCGGCTTTAGTCGCGACAAATATGTTTGTTATGATCTCCTTGAGTTTGCCAGGGAGTGAATCAAGCAAAGAGTTGAAAGAGTAAAAACTCAATAAATTGTCCCTTTTATCCAGACGCCGGGAAGGCTAGCTGGTTAGCTAGCTAGTCCCTTCTCGTCTGCATTCTCCCTTTGAAACGAATCCGGATTGTCGCTTTATAAAAACAGATAAAAACTCAGTCGAGAAACGTTTGCCCATTGAGGTGATCTATGAGCCAGTACATGTAAACGCGCGTATCCACAAAGCAAGGTAATATTCTCTTCTTTTTTTGTTTAGTAAAGATGACGAGGCGAGAGCCAGGTCTTACTGCTTTGTGCCACCATGGTGACTGACGGAGGAAAGCTTGTGGGCGAGTCCATTGACAACAATATAATTCATGAAAGAAATACAATGAAGGGAACAAATCTTTGTCGCCACCTACTTTAAGATTGTGGAATGACAGTGCGGAAACGGTCCATTCTGCGCTCCACACTGCCACCCCGCTGGAATTTCAAGAACGGGTGAGGCTACACTAAATCTGCGGTCGGTTGGTGTTGATCCCACCGGACATTAATAAGTTACGTTGGTTTGGGAAAAAAATGTGCATCTCGGACGATGTATTAGCTAATGACCTGATTTATACAGTTTCACGTGTTCTGACAGACAATATACCACTGTGCACGTATTGTAGCAAAATGTTATCTTCGCGATACTGTTGCGTATGTCATTAGGGACAATATTCATGTAGGCAAACATAAATAAATATTGTATTAAGCGAAAGCCACGGCAAATATGTTGTGAGCATAATTCAGGGACGGTTGATTTTCTGATTTTTATATGCAATACGACGGTGATCGCTGTTCACTATACCAGTTACTAGTGGGAAAACTTCAAAAATGTGACGGGTCACGCGATATTGAGAAGTACTCTTAATTTTAAATATTACTTCTTGAAAAGTAGCATACGTCTACATTTTTTAATGTAGTGCAAGACATGGGGTTGAATCAACCCCATGGAATGAAGGAGTACTCATATTATGACTGATTTGCAATATCTTAGCAATATAGAAATATCTTATTTTTAAAAGCAGTCTGTGGAAGTCTGTCGTTTAAAAGTGATTCACCAGGTCCTATGGAAGCAGGCTGTCTGACCTTGAAGTAGGCGTTTGAATCTCCAGCAGAAAATAATGTTCGCCAGTCAAGACAGAGATATCGAATGCTGTGCGTAACTTCGGCTATTGAATGCCATTTTAATAGCCTTTTATTTGCCGAGTTTCCAGCACCACCGGTTTCTTCGCCATTCGATACCACTTAATGCAGTTGGTGTTCGTTTGTCTTTCAGTTGTATATTTTTACCTCGACAGAAATGATTGAAGTGGCTACATTTAGACGAGAAGTGGGGAGTTCGTGTTTAACCTTGTAACCACATGTTTCTTTTGGTTGGCCTTTACTTCTGCGTTTACTGTCTTTGTATAAATAAATAAACATGTTTCCGGTTTAAACTGCACGTGTGTGTGTGTGTGTGTGTGTGTGTGTGTGTGTGTGTGTTGATTCTGCATGGTAGGTTTTCAGATCTGGTTGCTTCATAGTTCAGATGGCCAATAACACCTACTCTACTTATTCGATACCACTTAATGCAGTTGGTGTTCGTTTGTCTTTCAGTTGTATTTTTTACCTCGACAGAAATGACTGAAGTGGCTACATTTAGACGAGAAGTGGGGAGTTCGTGTTTAACCTTGTAACCACACGTTTCTTTTGGTTGGCCTTTACTTCTGCGTTTACTGTCTCTGTATAAATAAAAATATATCTTTCCGGTTTAAACTGCACGTGTGTGTGTGTGTGTGTGTTCTGCATGGTAGGTTTTCAGATCTGGCTGCTTCATAGTTCAGATGGCCAATAACACCTACTCTACTTAGCGTTTTTACGTTGTATACCTGACCCCGCAAGGTGAGATTGATGGGTTCTCCTCGTCCATGTCACATGACCTCGTCCCCGGTGAACACTGGCGAAGTAACTGTGCTGGGCAAGCGATCTTTTATCACAGGGAATGATACATCTCCAACATCGCTGTAGTCTTGTGTTTCAGTCAGATGCAGTGAATGACGGCAATCATTAAAATATCATGCCTAATGAAGACAAAGAAAACCGAAAATTGATTTTCAGGGTGTAGTGCCATTTGTAGCATTGGCCGTTACTGGCCCCTCAGATTTCCCTGTTGATTTTGATAGTCTCAGAAGAATTTAATTTTTAATTAAATCCTTTGAGATCGTCCATAATCCTTCATGCTAGTAAATTGAGTTTAGTTCTCAAATGTGGTGCTGCTATGGTACATTTGAACAAGGTCCTGAAATGCTTATGTAAATATTCAGCTGTATAAATGGACTGTATGTCAAAAAACTGCGAACTGTGCAAGTCCCTTTGGATAAGAACATCTTGAAAATGGAAATCATTTCAATTGTCCACGAAAAGGAAAATACCATTGAATGATATAAGAAAATGGTAAATGCCAAAATGTAAAAATTTAAATGTTCCTTACGTCAGATTTCTGTCAATTACTGATGCATGGAGTCCTCTGTCTTTAATGGCTTGTACTACAGTGCCCTCAAATGGCCATATGTGGAATAGCATTTACAAAATTACATTAGGACACATTAAAGGTTTTGCCAATTAATCTCGACAAAGAGAGAACGCATAGACTAAACACGGCTTAAAACTATAATTACTGGGCTCCATTGTGGTGTATTTCTGTATGATGTACGGGGTGGCAGTGTAAAATAATGGTTAGACCACCAAGATGCCAACTGACAGGTTGCTGCTTCAATTCCAAATTCTCTTAACCTGAATTTGGAAAATGTCCATCTCTATAAATCTACAGTATGAAAGCCACATAAGTTGCCCTTGGATGAAAAGCATCAGATAAATGTAAGTTCATCCAGCAGCACTATAAGTCAAGGGTTCGAACACAGCCCGGTGCACTGAAGTGATAGTCTTCAAGTTAAGTGCTTTTGTACGGCAGTTAATGTGAGCTGAAGCATATCATTGTTTGGGCAAAGAGTGTCCATTCAGCACGGACCTGAGTTGTTCCATTAGTGCACTTTTACATTATCCAGGCCCTGTGCTACAACTACAGCTACACCTGGTGGTCATAATGAGCATTACAGGGAACTGCAGTAATATACAGTAAATTGAATGTGGAATAAAGGGAATCGTTAAAATTCATCACTGGTCACAAGATCTGTGCAGAATTCCAAATTAATTTAGTGCATCGCTGATCTTTTGTCCTCACTGTTGCAAATTTCTGGCACTTGGAACTGTATGGGAAATGAACCTTTGACAATTGAAACAGGGATCGAAACTGAGCCAATGTTGACTCCTAACCCTTTTTCAGATGGAAAGCAAACAACAAAAACCAAAACAGTTAAACCGTCGTTGTAATTCAAATTACCTTCATTTATTAAACGTGCCAAGTGTTTGCATCGAAACAGCACGAAGCAATACTGAATGAAACGAAAAGATACAAGGAATGAGCATCACAGGCATGACACCAGCTCGAACGAGGCCTCGCGAACACGCTTCTCAAATTCTCTCCATACACACACTACAGCGCAGAACACCTGGGCTGACCCCGCTCTACACACACCTACACCACATACATGCTAACACAGTGAGGGACCACATCTCGCAGCGCAGCGGACTGTTCCAGAGCGCCCTGCTCCGCCCCTTTACACGACAGGAAATGGAACCTTGGGGAGGAAACGGGCGTCTCAAAAGAGGCTCGGCCTTCTGACGAGACAAGACGGGTTCGAATCCTGCCAACTGAGGTAGGGTTTAGTGTAAACAAAGCAAAATAAGACAAAAAAGGTTAAAAAAAAAAAAAAAAGAAAGAAAAAAAAAAAGAACAGCTATTCTTAATTTGTTTTCAAGAATTATCAATAATAAAAGCCAGCAATTTTTGGGAAAAATGTTAATGAAGTTTGTACTATGACTGTAATTCTGAAAAAACTTTTTTTTTCTCCAGGAAATTGTGCATGAAATAAGCCATAAATATAAACAATACAAAAGCCCAGCTAGCTGGATAGTTTTCTGAGTTTTCATTTGTCTGGAAACCGTTTTGAATCCCTGTATAAAAACAGAAGGAGCGAAGCTCCATTCACCCACCGTAGTGGTGGAAGAGTGAGGTTTCATGAATCCCAAAGTGGGCAGCACCACAGTAAGCTGTCAATCAGACACACTTGGACCAATCAAAAGACTTTGCTCTTGACGGCGGAGCAAAAGGATTGGTTTAAATCAGTCAGTGATTGCATCCTTCCCTCTCATGCTCACAGTGGAAGTGTTGCCTTAAGAAGCAGGTACATGTCCATTTGCCCCGCCTGACTGAGGGGGGTGTGGTTTATAATGCAAATGCTGTTTCCATAACAACACACAGACAGGGCGTCCAGGGTGCCCGTCAGCTGAAGGGCAAGGTCAGCAGCTTCAGGTGCTGTCTACCTGTGTACCTGGCTTCTGACAGCACAGACCCAAACACAACCTGCTTCTGGAATACGGAATCCATTTTTGTTTTTTTAAACTGCATTTGCGTCCAAAAAAAAGGTTAAAATAAAATCAGTTTACCGTTCAGCATTATTAAGCTCGATGATCCGCATTTCATTAAATGCCCAAGGAAATGTAAAGACTGCTCATGTTATCAAGTCGATTTTCAAACGAGGACCCAAAAAAAAAAAAAAAAAAAGCTGCAAAAAAATACACATTAAGACATCGTTAAGCATACAGAATTGTGACATTTTTTTGTGCAGACATTAACACTCGACTTATCGGAAAGAAAAAAAAATCAAGAATGGCATAACAGACAATTAGTGTCAGCCTAATATGTACTGTAAGATACCAGATCCTCACCTCATGTAAACGTTTACTCAAACAGCTCTTTCCCTTAAAACACCTTTCTTAGAAGTTTCATCCCTTTGTATAAAAACATGAAAAAATATCACAGATACAAAAAGAAAATTAAAACGAGCAATATCAGCTTATATAACGACCACCCAGCGTTCCATGTTAATTGCTAGTCCAGGACTGAATCAATTGTCTTTTTTTACTGTACTTGAATTCAGTTCTTTTTTTTTTTTTGTTGCTTCAGTGCAAGCAGGCGCTGGGTTTGCTCCAATGTCCCGTGTCCCACGTGTGTGTGGGGGGGGGGGGGGGGGGGGGGGAAAACCACGCCGAATACAAGCTCGTCATCCTCTCTGTCCTCTGAGGGTGAAGACAGTTAATGTGGGAAGAGCGGTTCCTCGTAGGGCGTGGCATGGTGCAGGGGCGTGGCCTGGCGTGAGGGGGCGGGGCCTGATGCTCCAGCTCACAGTAGGATCTGGGCCACGTACGGCGAATGCGTGCTCGCCACGGCGGCCAATAGCGGGAGGTCGTTGGATTCGATCCTGAAACAGAAAGCAGCAGTCGTGTGGGTGGCTACAAGAAAGCTAATAAGCTAAAACTGCCACAGACAGCTTATACGAGCAACTGCCACAGACAGCTTATACGACCAACTGCCACAGACAGCATATACAAGCAACTGCCACAGACAGCTTATACGAGCAACTGCCACAGACAGCTTACACAAGCAACTGCCACAGAGAGCTTACACAAGCAACTGCCACAGACAGCTTATACAAGCAACTGCCAGAGAGCTTATACAAGCAACTGCCACAGAGAGCTTATACGAGCAACTGCCACAGAGAGCGTATACAAGCAACTGCCACAGAGAGCTTATACGAGCAACTGCCACAGACAGCTTATACGAGCAACTGCCACAGACAGCTAATACGAGTAACTGCCACAGACAGCATATACAAGCAACTGCCACAGAGAGCTTATACGAGCAACTGCCAGACAGCTTATACAAGCAACTGCCACAGAGAGCGTATACAAGCAACTGCCACAGACAGCTTATACAAGCAACTGCCACAGAGAGCTTATACAAGCAACTGCCACAGAGAGCTTATACAAGCAACTGCCACAGACAGCTTATACGAGCGACTGCCACAGACAGCGTATACGAGCAACTGCCACAGACAGCTTATACAAGCAACTGCCACAGAGAGCTTATACAAGCAACTGCCACAGACAGCTTATACAAGCAACCGCCATGTCTCAGCATGTGAGATTGTGCCAAAAGCGCACTTCATTGATCCCCAGTGGAGAAATCCCAATAAAATTCCCAGCAGATTTCCCGACGGGGAGAAATCAAGTGCCATCTATCTAAATTCAGACTGTCACCAGCAGGGCACTTATCATTCAAACAAGAGACCGACACAAGTGATTTCACATTTATCTTCCATTTCAGCCAGCTGGGTGGCAATTTTCCCCACAACAATATGTAGCGCAAGTACTACACAGCAGCATTTTTATCTTTTTCTCTTTTATTAAGGGTGAGCCTTTAGTAGAAGTGAAACGGCAGAGTTTCAAATGGGCAGATATAACAAACGTAATAAAAGAACACTTAGGAAACAGGCAAAACCTTTCCCAGTTGTGATTTTTCCTCGTGTCCTAAAGATTATTCTGTTACACTGATGTAATATAAATGCACCAGCTTTACCTTCATAGTCAATTTTTTATTTGACTGCAGTGACAAAAAAACGCTTTCAGGACAAACTGTCCACAAAGTCTGTCTTCTGTACACTACAGACGCAAGAGCCTTGACCTTTGACCTACCCCAGGACTACACCCAGTTCCTTCACGTGGACCCGGGTCTGTCCCTTTAAATACTCTGCCAGCATCCTGCTTTTGAAGTACACTTCCTGTAGCCGATCCTCCAGATGCATGATACACTGGAGAGAGGAAAAAAACAACAACACAACAATTTAGCCAAGAAGCCTTCACACAGGCATCACACGGACGGCTATATCCTGTAACTATTACCATCACAGTCGGCTACATTCAGATAAAATGACAGAAAAGATGTTTTTACATTACAGGCATTTAGCAGACATTCTTATCCAGAGCGACTTACACAACCTTTTTACATAGCATTTACATTGACACTGCATCCATTTACACAGCTGGATATATACTGAAGCAATGCAGGTTAAGTACCTTGCTCAAGGGTACAACGGCAGTGTCCTACCAGGGAATTGAACCAACGCCTTACCCATCATACTACACTGCCGCCCCTGTTTTATTAAATATAAAATAATGCTTACAAAGTCAGGAGACAGTGAAGCTTGTAGAGCTGCAGCAGGGAATGCAGGAGGTGGGTCACCAGGCTGGACACCAGCACTTCCTTGCCCAGTTTACCAGGGGTCGGTGGTCCTGCGCTGGCTGGTGGCCACCTGGACGCTCAGCTTGTCCGTGTCAGCGATGATGCACACGGCCTCGGCGATTGGCTCATCCAGGGCCGGGTGCTGCAGGGACACCAATCAGAGAAGCAGAAGAGGAATAACAATAAGAACGAAGAAAAAGACGAAGAAGCAGAAGAAGAAGGAATTTATTAACGCCTTTCATACACGGCTGGAGAAAAAAAATGCTTTACAGAAGTAAAACAACAAAAAAATGAATACAAACCATAACAATTAACTGCAAGAAAGCGTTTCACACAGTAGCAATAAAGTAAAAGTTTGGCTAAAATAAAAACATTGGATATGGAATACGAAAAGGATTTCAAGCATGTCCCATAACCGTCAAGAGAAACAGAAGTGACAGAAGTGCATGATGGCGATGATGATGATGATGATGATGATGAGGATGAGGATGATGAAGGGCTCACCAGCACGGTGTGTTCCAGATCTGCCAGCAGACACTGCTTGAGCCTCTCGTCGGAGCTGGTCCCGTGCAGAACAAAGTCCGGCATGTACTGGGGACAGTAGCCCCCAAACAGAGACCTGCCGAAATTGTTCACATCTGGCCTGCTGACTGTTTCCGTCCTAAAGAAAAAAAGAGAAAAAAAAAAATTTTTTTAAAAGGAAATACCAATTTAATAAATTCAATTTACTGCAGAACAAACCGTAGGGACTGCCTCAAGAACCTGGCTCTCATGAGCATTGAAAATCGTTTTTAACTTTTGACGTGCTGATAAGATCTGAAAATTTTCTGGGATCTGCGGTTTCAACAGAATAACCAAAACATACCAACATATGAAACTTCCTCAGTCTTCCAGTCACTGCAGTCTCCACTCTAGACACAGAACCAGGCCTGCCTCACATTTTTACACATGACCCCTGCATGCAGAGGTGTAGCTTAACCCATGGCTGAGAGCCATAGTGTATTAGCTCCTGGTTTGCGTACATACTTGCTGTTGGATCTATTCCCTGCCCACAGCTCAGCAGTGTTACAAGCTAAAGCTGAAACCGTAAGTTACCTGAGTGCTGTGGAAGCTCGTGCTGAAGCTGTAAGGTGAGGTTACCTGAGCAGCTGAAGCTGTAAGGTGAGGTTACCTGAGCAGCTGAAGCTGTAAGGTGAGGTTACCTGAGCAGTACTGAAGCTGTAAGGTGAGGTTACCTGAGCAGCACTGAAGCTGTAAGGTGAGGTTACCTGAGCAGTACTGAAGCTGTAAGGTGAGGTTACCTGAGCAGCTGAAGCTGTAAGGTGAGGTTACCTGAGCAGTACTGAAGCTGTAAGGTGAGGTTACCTGAGCAGCACTGAAGCTGTAAGGTGAGGTTACCTGAGCAGTACTGAAGCTGTAAGGTGAGGTTACCTGAGCAGCTGAAGCTGTAAGGTGAGGTTACCTGAGCAGTACTGAAGCTGTAAGGTGAGGTTACCTGAGCAAATGAAGCTGTAAGGTGAGGTTACCTGAGCAGCGGAAGCTCCTGCTCCTCTTGGAGCTGCTCCTGTCGGGGTGACTGCTCTGCCATGACCTCCTCCTCGTCGCTGTCCCCCAGGGCGCTGTCCGAACTCTCGTTTCGCCGGATGTCCGCCTGCAGCCTGAGGGGCAGCTTCCTGCCCCCGCTCCCATAGGGAGCACACCACCCCGGGCAAATCCTCACTGGCGCCGCCCTGTCTGCCAGAACACGCACTGCACTCTGTCCCTGAGAACGGGGCTTCTCTGTGAAGCCTGACCCCTCAGTCCTGCCCTCCACCAGGTCCCCCAACCCCTCAGTTCTGCCCTCCATTTGGCCCCCCAACCCCTCAGTCCAGCCCCCCACCAGGCCCCCGTGTGCCCCGGCAGGGCAGTCGCCATGCTGTGGGCGGGGCTTGGGCACGGCGTCCTCAGGCTCCGCCTCCGTCTCGGACTCCTCCGCCAGGCCGTCCTTAAAGCAGCAGTAGCTCCTGTCCACCTCCCTCTGCCGGGACTCCAGGTCCGAATCCGGCGACTCCGAGCTCCCGATCTGGAACTTGACCCTGTGCAGGAGCGGGCTCTCCTGGGGCAGGAGTCTGGGACAGGGCCTCTCCCCCAACGGGGCAGGGGGCAACGCCTCCTCCGTTTGCTCCTGCCCCACCCCCGGCGTGGGACTGCGGGGGGCAGCGGGAGGCGGCGTGGCCTCCTCCTCCTCCTCCTCGTCGGGTCTCTCTGATTGGCTGTCCTTATGGGCCCGACCGTGACCGTCCTCGGCGGCCCCGCCCTTCCCCCCCTCGGCCTGCTCGCCCCGCACGGACACCACCACGTACTCGGACTCCTCCACCTCGCCCCGCTCCAGCGTGGTGGTGATCCCGGCGGCGGCGGCGTCCCTCTCGGCCCCGCCCTGGGCCCGCTGCACGTTCTCCTGCAGGTCCGAGCAGCGGATGAAGTAGGTGAGCACGTAGAGCACCCGCTGGACCAGCTCCCGCCGCTTCCCCACCACCACCGTCCGCGCCAGCCGCACCGGGGAGCCCAGCGTGCCGTACAGGTCGCCTGCAGAACCGCACGGGAGAGGAACTAACCACCACAGCTCCGCTCCCAAAACACTTCTGAAACCCCTATTTGGAGTCAGTGTTCTGCATTTGTCAGTGTTCTCCATTCGTGTAACACACATTTGAGTATTCTCATCCAGCTCTATGTAGCATAAATGCCTAATATAGGGGTACCCTGTCCAATTTTCCAAAAAAAAACTGAAAGACTGATGTCAAATGACAAAGTTTTTAAAACAAACTAGCAAAAACCTCTTAACTGATCATCTTATAAAAGCTTTGTTTATTTACATGAAATATTGAGATATATATTGTATATCACCAAAACATCACACAAGTTCTGTTCATACAACATACACAAGCAGATATAACCACAAATCCAAAAAACAAAGCTATTTCCCAATCAGGCATTACACTACTCATATCAAGCAGTATAAAATGTAAGATACACAATTTTTTCATTAACAGTTAAATTCTCACTGTGAAGTAACTGACTTGACGAGGGAACCCACTCTCGCCACTAGATGGCAGTATACCTCAGAACTTTGCATAGCCATTGGACCCGTTTCCATTTCGTGGGGCTTCCATGCATATTCTCGAAAAGTATCAAGCAAAGGGAAATATAGTACACCACCATGCTACACGGCGAAGGGAACCCGTATTGCGCAGAGCACCACAGCAGATTACATATCAGAGGATACCCACTGACCCGGAACACACCCAGTGACCCGGAAGCAGTTACTCACCGAGCTGGGCCCAGAGGGGGTTGTAAGGATGGGACTTGGCCAACATGTCCACCGACAGGGAGGTGTGCTTTCCCGCGAAGGACTTGATCGGCGGGTGGTCATTGGGCATGACCGTGGGCACCCAGGCCAGGTGATAGGTCAACACAGCCGTGAGCAGGGAGGACAGGAACCTGCACGGCATGAGATGGGCGATCAGCTACAGAGTCTTCCCACACAGCAGGGTGCTGTTGCACACTGAGGGTTTACCGGGTTTAAATTTTCAGTATGGCCACAGGCCCATGGTAACCAGAATGGCTTGACATCTGTGGTTTTTGTTACTACGAGATCAAATATATATAATTTATTTGGTTGAAATTTCCAACACAGACTGAAATCTATGGTTTAAATGGTTAAAAGTAACCAGCAGGAGTGTCTGAGGAGAGAAAGGTAATAAGTTGAATCTCATATCTACAGTTTACTTGTTTACAAGGTCAGATATCTATGGTTCACTGGGTTAAAAGTACCAACAAAGCATTGACGTCAATGGTTTGCAGAACTGAAAGTACCAACAGGAGTTTGTTTTTAAAGTTTATCAGTTAACACAGAGTCTGATGGCAATGAAGCAATCAAAATTTTCCAGAGCTGAAATGAAGTTGGGCTCAATACCTATCTCTTCAGAGCTGAGGTAAAAAGTTGGACCTCATGTCTATGGTTTCCATGCTGAGGTAAAAAGCTGGCCAGATATCTATGGTTTCCAATGCTGAGTAAAAACTGGGCCAGATATCTATGGTTTCCATTACTGAGGTAAAAGCTAGGGCCTGAAATCTATGGTTTCCATTACTGGGGTAAAAACTGGCCAGATATCTATGGTTTCCATTGCTGAGGTAAATGCTGGGCCAGATACCTATGGTTTATAGTGCTGAGGTAAAAGCTGGGCCAGGTATCTATGGTTTCCAGTGCTGAGGTAAAAGCTGGGCCTGATATCAGGCCTGCTTCATACCAGAAAGCCAAAGCTATCACATATCGATGTTTTCCCGGTATGAAGCAGACCCAGAATGCACTGCAGACTCACTGGCTCTTGGCGGTGTTCTCGGTGAGAGCGGTCAGCTCCCGGAGGAAGCGCTGACACAGCGGGCTCTTCTCGGCAGTCTGGGACACCATGGTCAGCCACACGGGCTCTGTGATCCGGGGGCCATGTACAGGTTCCACACCGTCGTCCTGTTCACACGGACACATGCGTACACACACACACACACGCACGCATATGCACCCGCACACACACACACACATGTGCACATAGAAACACACGCATGCACGCACGCGCATACACACACACACACACACACACAGACACGCATATGCACCCACACACACACACACACATGGAAACACACGCATGCACACACACACACACACAGACACACACACACACACACCACAGGCCATTACCTCACAGTCTGTAGTCAGTGGTACATCCAAAGCTAATCACACTACACCACAGACCAAGTGGGAGAAAAACTTGAAAATAATTCTGACTGCAAAGGTTGGCTTGAGGCCAAAAAGTATTTTTTGTAATTTAAACTCAATTTGCTATGCCTGTTAAATGCATGCAAGGTGGATTAATGTCCCGAGGAACAGCTCTAAGTGCCTTTAAGTTATCACAACAGATAAAGGCACCAAGTCCGTCTTCAAGACACTGCAGTGAACATTACTGCTATCAGTCTTGCCCAAATTAGGCTTCCCCAAATCCGAAATTCCGGGACTTGTTCAAAATAAAATATTTAATTTTATTAGCCCTACATACACTAAAATCTTAATCAGAATACTTTTTGTCAGCATATAATTGAAGGTGTTTTTTTTATTTTTATACAAAGCAGGAGTGCTAAGCCGAATAGGATACATAAAGCTGACTCAGCAGAATGAGCTGGATGCTCACATTTCACTGTTTCAGCACATAACGTTTTAACAGGGGTGTGCCATCTGCAGTACATCCTTCGATCAGCAGGGGGCAGCACCGTATCTCGCCACTCACCGGAACTCCCCGAGAGCGTCCATGACTCGACACAGGTACACCTGCACCCGCTGGCTGGACTCCGCTATCTTCCTGCACAGGATCATGGCCTGAAACAAGGAGGAACTCCTTTGATCAAAGCAGGAAATGCAAAAAACAGGAGCCATCTCCAAAAGAGGTGCCACAATCCCTACATTATTACTGTTAAGCCAGGCTACCTCACCCTGAAGACAGACACTCTGCCCAAAAGCTGCCAAAAAAGGTCCATTTCCTCTGCCTAAAAGCTGCCCAAAAAAGGGCTCTTTCCACTCTAACAGCTCTGCTCTGGAAGTCCAAACTCCAGGTGCAAACACCGCCCGTCACCTTGAATGGTTACTGTGGTGTTTATTTCAAAACTACGCAGGATCAATTTCACACGAGTAGAGGGCGACAGTTACGTGGACGCAACCAGAAGCATTCCAAACCCCGAGAACATTTACGTTGTTCTCACACAAATCTGGGTCTACAAATAAATGCTTCACCACCGCCAATTATTCAACAGAACAGCCGAATCCAGAAATACTCAGATCTGGCCCTCAAACCAGGGACACCCGGTGAGGCAAACCTCTGGCCAATCAGCAGCATTAATCAATCAATTAACTGTCAGGTAATAAAGAAAAGCAGCAGCACTACTGGCCTCCAGGGCCAGATTTGAGTATCCCCCGGCCTAATATAACTGGCCCAGTGACTCTTTGAGGAGTTTTTAAGTTCAGTTTAGCCATTTTGTCCTCCTGATTATACAGTAATTGTCGTGCCAGAGCCGGTTCAGTTTCTGTGAGCGTCTGTGGTTGTGAGAAAGCATGCTGGGCCAGGGGTCCTCCAGTGGAGGAGCTGGGCAGAGCTGGCAGGCCCAGCAGCCCCCACACGCTCGCTCCGCCCCCAAAGCGTTACCGCGGTAACAAAAGCAGATGGCGCGGGGGGGGGGGGGGTTGACTGCATCCCTGGCAGGAGACGAGAGGGGGGGGGGATTTACTGAGCTCCTGCCCGGCTGCACAGCGCTCCGTAACCCGCTGCAAAGGTCAAAGGGCACGCCGCCAATTTAAGGGTCAGAGAGATGGAGCTGGCTCCTCACACTCTGCAGCTCTGTCTCATCTGAGCCCTCTCTGTCTCCAACAGAGCCAAGGCAGAGAGAATAAAGGGTCTGGAACAAGTGTGTGTGAGTGTGTGCGTCTGTGTGAGTATGCGTGTGTGTCTGTGTCTGAGTGTAGGCGCACGTGTGTGTCTGTGTCTGTATGCGTGTGTGTGTGTGTGTGTGTGTGAGCGTGTGTCTGTGTGTGGGTGTGCTTTAGAATACGGAACAGCTAAGGAATAGCAAACAAATGAGTAAACTGATAAAACAGTAAAATCTCCATCCATCATTATCTATACCCACTTATCCTGGGCAGGGTCGCGGGGGGTGCTGGAGCCTATCCCAGCATGCATTGGGCGTGAGGCAGGAATGCACCCTGGGCACACACACCATTCAGGGCAGGGCGCGCACACCATTCACTCACACACTCATACCTATGGGCAATGTAGAGTCTCCAATTAGCCTACCTGCATATTTTCGGACTTTGGGAGGAGATCCACACAGTCCCGGGGAGAACATGCAAGCTCCTCGCAGAAAAGGCCCCAGCCGGGATTCGAACCCGAACCCGAACCCAGTTACCCAACTGCACCTATAGAACTGACTGAACTCAGATAGACTAAAGAGCGGCCTACTGGGGGCGAGGGGGGCGGGGTGGAGGCCCACCTTCTCAATGGCGGTCTTCAGCTTGTTCATGTGGGACTCGAAGAGCGGGAAGTGCGAGAAGAAGAACTCCTGGAAGCTCCTGTTCTCCTCCTCCCTCTCGGGGAGGGAGAAGATGATGCTGACCGCGATCTTCTTCCGCCGCACCATGGCCGGGTTCGAGCTGCAGCTCTCGTCCGACAGGCTGAAGGTCTCCTCGATACTCCTGCGGCAGAGACAGTCAGGTCAGAATCCCCACCAGAGCCCCACTGTACTACACAAACAATATCGTTATCATTATTATTATTGCTACTACTTTTATTATTATTCTCCCTTGGAAATTGTTCCATTGCTCATTACACAGCACTTTGAAGTGCACTACAGAAAATATTATTGCCATATGCTCTTGACTAATAATAATTATTATAATCATAACAATTCTAATAATTATTATTACTATTATATATTGGTAAGTGCATTACTATTATTTTTTCTTTTTATTATTATTATTATTATATATTTTTTCCTCTTCTTATTATTATTAGTGCTATTATTATTATTGTTCCTATGTTGAGGTGCATTGTGGGTAGGAGTGCTCACCAGCGCGGCATTGGTCCGTTCTCCAGGCTGGTGGTCTGGCTGCGTAGCCAGCGCCGCTGGTAGCTGCTGGCACAGCCGCTGGAGAGGGAGGAGCCTGGGGAGGGGAGGGGCGTGACCAGCAGGCTGCTCAGCGACGCTGCGGAGAGACAAACACACACGCGCGTGTGAGGTCACGACCCCGTGGCATCGCCCGACCAGCCGGCTGGTCGCCACGGTCATGGGTCACCATGTGACTAACGCCTGACTCGGGTCACCATGTGACTAGCGCTAGTGCAGCTGGTGGAGAGCGGGCAGCCGCACAGCACTGTGGGATTTCAAAAGCCGCGGAACTCTGGTAGAGCAAGCTGCGAGGCTATGCTTCACACGTTTTAAACACCATTACATTTTTACCCATCCAAAAGAGTGAAACATAGCTACAAGTTACAAGAGTTACAGAAAGGCTGAGAAATGCACTTCCCCTTTTGGGTGGAAAAACATTATTTTCTTATTGTATGTCTAATACAGTTTCACAGCTGGGAAGATGCTAGATGACGGATGTTGCCAGATTTGAAAACGGTGAACCTGCCCTGCCCAAATCCATTTTCCCCCCCACACAATAACATTAAAAAAAGTAGCCCAATTGGGCGGGAATCCGCCAATCTGGCAACACTGTCCTTTCCTAGGCAATAGCGCTCCTCTGTGTGATTTATTAGGGATTGATTATTTTGGGCTGCAGGCGTACCTGATCGGGCGATGCCGCTGTCCCGGTCCTCGCTGTGACCCCGGCTCGGCATGTCCACGGGGGTGCTGTGAGCTGAGAGGGGAAATCACACCCCGTCACAGACCTGACCCCATCACACACTCCACCCTTACCCCTGAGAGGGGAAATCACACCCTGACACACACCTGACCCAATCACATACTCCACCCTTACCCCATCACACACTCCACCCTGACCCCATCACACACTCCACCCTTACCCCTGAGAGGGGAAATCACACCCTGACACACACCTGCCACCATCACACACTCCACCCTTACCCCATCACACACTCCACCCTAACACCATCACACACTCCACCCTTACCCCATCACACACTCCACCCTCACCCCATCACACACTCCACCCTCACCCCTGTGAGGGGAAATCACACCCTGACACACACCTGACACCATCACACACTCCACCCTTACCCCTGAGAGGGGAAACCACACCCCGTCACAGACCTGACACCATCACACACTCCACCCTTACCCCTGTGAGGGGAAATCACACCCTGACACACACCTGACACCATCACACACTCCACCCTTACCCCTGAGAGGGGAAATCACACCCTGACACACACCTGACACCATCACACACTCCACCCTTACCCCTGTGAGGGGAAATCACACCCCGTCACAGACCTGACACCATCACACACTCCACCCTTACCCCATTACACACTCCACCCTTACCCCTGTGAGGGGAAATCACACCCTGACACACACCTGACCCAATCACACACTCCACCCTTACCCCTGAGAGGGGAAATCACACCCTGACACACACCAGACCCAATCACACACTCCACCCTGACCCCATCACACACTCCACCCTTACACCTATGAGGGAAAATCATACCCTGACACACACCTGACCCCATCACACACTCCACCCTTACCCCTGTGAGGGGAAATCACACCCTGACACACACCTGACACCATCACACACTCCACCCTTACCCCATCACACACTCCACCCTGACCCCATCACACACTCCACCCTTACCTCCCTCGTATAAGATTATAAATGTGTGATTAGAATGTTCTTAACTGAACATTCTAATGCTGACGTCACAGTCACTGCTGGTGACTGAAAGCAGCGCAGTTCTAGAACACTGACTTGGAATTTTGAACAGAAAAAAAAAACATCCCAAAAAATCTGCGCTTCAAAGGGTTGAGCACCCTTAAATACCCTGCAACCTTACGCCAAGTTCAGATCAAAACCGCAACAGCAACCAAGACAAGAATTCGGTTTTCCTAAGAAAAAAAATGTTGTAAAATTACCAAGTAAAGACTTGCATGGCACTCATTAATAAACAAATTAAACTTCTGTTTCTGTTCCAACATCAGAACTTGTTGAGAGGATCCACCTCGTCTTAAAAATCTAGATTTGACGTGTCGCGTCTCCGAGGCGACAGCAGCTGTCAGCTGACATTCTAAAGCTCAGCAATTCACACAGAGCAGAATTTCTCCTTAAGGAAACTGGCTTGCTGGCTGAGCGTTTGATTTGAACTTGCCTTTACATGCTTTTTAAACATTCTCCTGCTGTTACACACACCCTCACACCCCTGCTGCACTGAACCCCTCACTGTTCATCACACACACACACTCACACCTCTGCTCCTCTGAACCCCTCACTGTTCATCACACACACACACACACACACACACACACACACACTCACACCTCTGCTCCTCTGAACCCCTTCACTGTATATCACACACACACACACACACACACACACACACAAGCACACACCAATGCTTTTCCTTTAACATAACTATACATATATGCACTGAGAGAAATGGGGGGGGGGCATACAGACCCTTCACCACAAGTGCATTCACAGAGCAGAAAGGAGAGACGGACAATCAAAGGTGGCGTTTTCCACAAAACAATCAGGTGTGGGGGGGGGGGGGGGGCATTCAGAAAAAGCAGCGAAAGAAAACCCCAAACATTCAGCTCTCAGGTGCTGGACTCCACACGTATGGACAGCGTGCGTCTCTCCCGATCTCTGAATGCGTTGGGGGGGGGGGGGGGTGGAGTGCGAGGAGAGTGGAGGAGAGGAGGCGAGGAGAGGAGGAGAGGAGAGGAGGCGCAGAGAGGAGGAGAGGAGAGGAGGCGCAGAGAGGAGGAGAGGAGGCGCAGAGAGGAGGAGAGGAGCGGAGGCGCAGAGAGGAGGTGCAGAGAGGAGGAGAGGAGAGGACGCGCAGAGAGGAGGAGAGGGAGGAGGAGGAGAGGAGGCGCAGAGAGGAGGAGAGGAGGCGCAGAGAGGAGGCGCAGAGAGGAGGCGCGCAGATTCTTCACACGCAGAGAAACGCAGGCACCAAATGGCACAGAGCTCGCACGCTTCAGGGCCAGTTACCCGGCAACCATGCGAGCGACGACGAGCAGCGGCAGAAAACTGCATCCACCAACCCGTGTCACAGGCCCACTCAGGAGGGGGAGGAGAACACCCATTAGGGCACTTCTGTGATATGCAGTTATTCTGTGTGCTTCATGGAACACAAGCACCCGAGTGAACTGTCCTGGACCCTCCTAATGCACATTAAAAAATGTACAGAACTTAAGACGAGCCCAAACAAAAATGTTCCGGTCGTGACTGTGTGGAGAAAAAAAAACCTAAAAGAAGAGAAGCACTGCCTTTAGCACACTGAATAATCCAGCAGAATGTCTACGACTTTAAAATGACATTAAAACAGGAGACAAAATGCCCAGAGATATTAAAGCAGAAGTTCTAAAATCAACATGCAGTGCCCTGAAAAAATAAAATAATAAAATAAATTAGACGTACGTCACGACGGGGAATTTTCCGGAAATGAGCCCTTTGTGGTTTCTAAGATACTTCTGCTTGCTTTTCTCAAGCAAAGTGGCAAAAAAGGGAGCTGACAGACAGGCCTGCTGGAAGATGAACCATTCTCTGGCATGACCGTTGTGAAACTTATCCTTCACATTTATGGCGAATGTTATCATTCAATGCGTGACCCGGACTTTAGTCTGGACTCCAGAGCCCTGTTACTCAGCCGGAACTGCTGGTTTTCCACCCTCCCTTTACCTGGGAGTCAGGTGTGAAGTCTGGCCAATCGTAGCACTAATTGTTTGGTTAATTCCCCGGGAGAAGAAAAGAATATCAGGGCTGAATTTGGATCGGAGGGAGAGATTTGAGTACCCACGCTGTAGAGCAGGGCTGCCCAACCCTGCTCCTGGAGATCTACCATCCTGCACCCTGGTTTTCACTCCAACCTTAACACAGCACACCTCATTCAACAGCTAGAGATCTCACTGAGCTGCTATGCAGTAGACTCCAGTGTGACAAATCAGGGTTGAAATGAAAACCTAGAGGACGGTAAATCTCCAGGAACAGGGTAGGGCAGCCCTAGAGAGTAGATACTCCTAACCACCCCCTCAGGGCCATCAGTACAGCTGGCTTTTATTAAGACTTGATAGTTAATTATTGACCAGTGTCTGTGATTGGCCAGAGACCCCACCCACCTGGTGTCACTGCTATAAATCAGCCCCTGATTGGAGGGGAAGTTTGAAAAGCAGCAGCGCTAATGGCCTACAGGGCCAGATTTCAGTGCACCTGCTCTAAACTGCCCTTTCACACCCTGGTGGTGGTTGCTGGTAGTGTCTCAGTGCATGAAGCTCAGCACCGGAAGCTTTTAAGATCTCCCCATTGCTCCCGATGAGCTGGTTGGTGCCTTGCATGGCTGCCTTTTTCAGCTGGTATGCGAGTGTGTGTGAATGGGTGAATGAGAGGCATGACTGCCTTTCTCTGTTGGTGTGTGAGTGTGTGTGAATGAGAGGCATGACTGCCTTTCACCATTGATGTGTGTGTGTGTGTGTGTGTGTGTGTGTGTGAGAGAGAGAATGGGTGAATGAGAGGCATTCATTGTAAAGCGTTTGTGCTGTAGTTACTGTGAAACGCGCTATATAAATGCAGTCCATTTACCATCAACTGCACAGATTCCACCCAAAATCTGGAACCTGGACTGAAGTAAAAAAAAATAAAAAAAAAAAAGCCGTTTCGGGTTTTACTCAGCGCAGTTATCCAGCTAACTCAGTAATCCTGCTTCATGGTTTTACTTGGTGCAGTTATCCAGCTAACTCAGCTAATCCTGCTTCATGGTTTTACTCAGCACAGTTATCCAGATAACTCAGTAATCCTGCTTCAGGATACAGGCCCCAGCTGTTTGTAGTCTTTGGCTATGCACTGCATCTGGTGTCTTTTTGACATGCCCCCCCCTCCCCCCCCCCCCCCCCCCACATATAAAGTAAATCCAGGCTTTTTGTGCTCCCGGGATTCTGAAGGGTCCAGGCAGTGCACTCTGCACTTATTTCACACTGAAAACGGGCCGGAAGGTTCTGGGTTTGAGTCCACGGCTAAACGAGACAGGGAGAGACAGAGAAGGACGGGGGGGTGTGGGGGTGGGGGGGGGGGGGGTGTACAGACCACACCATGCACCAGTGAAGAGCAGCAGCTTGAGTGTGCAGCACACACACACTTGCTGCCACGTGCATGCACACACACACACACACACACACACACACACACACACGTAGTCACCCTTTAGAGGCAATCAGAGGGAACACGCGTGTGGGATGGCAGAGTCGCCAAAATTAAATGCCAAGCCCCCCCCCCCCCCCCGCCCCCCCCCCCCCCCCCCCTAGGGAAAGACTGCCCACACACTGCCACACACAGAAATGAAAACCAAGCGAGCGCGTGGTTAAATTGCAGTACCAAGGACCTGTAATTTCACTGTGTGGGAGGAGGAGGGCCTCTGCACAAATGGACCATTTCCACAGTCCATTAGGGCCAGCAGGGGTTCAACAGCAGCACACCACTGTTCACCACACGGCTCTCTCTAAGCCCTCTGATCGACCCCAGGGCTGGTTACACTTCTGCTGACATCACTGGGCACTGTCTGCTCTAAGAAAGGTCTACAGTCTAACTGCCAACGCAAGTGACTGGCACCGTCGTCAAAAATCATCCATCACGGATGGATTTTGGTTTGAAGCACACGTGGTTGGCACAACTTAGAATGTGCTCAGTATATACAGTATGTTACTATTAAATGCTTTCCCTTCAATAAAACATGCAAGGACATATTCCAGAAAACTTAAAATGGACTGGAAAATTAATTGGAAAAACCACATGTATATATTTAACCGAGCTTACTGAGTTGATCTCTAATGAGGAAACGGCTCTGTCCTGCAAGCCCATCTGAAGAGAAGCCCCAGATCTCACAAAATCAGCTCACGCCCAATCTGTCCCCAGTCCAAGCACATGCTCAGTCCCTCCACATCTGCATCCCTCTGATTGGCTCAGAGGTGGGGAAACCCCATTCCCAGAGGGCCATTCCATACCAGCTTCCACTTCAACCAATTAACTGAGGCGCAATTAGCCAATCAGGCTCGATTAGCCAATCAGCCGTACACACCAATGGCGGTTCACTTGCAGATTAAAGCACAGCAAACCGTTTTTGGACAGGACGCATACAGCTGTTCAGCTGTGACTCGTAAGCTTATTCGATAAACGCAGTGAAAATATCAAGAGTACGTAAATGATTGGGGCCACTTCAGTATTTAGGAAGCAGAAGCTGGCACGAAATCCAGAAACGGATCAGGCCCTTCAAGGAACAGGGATCCCACCTGCTGTGCAGGGTGTGTGGTGATTCTACAATGGGAACAGGTGGGGGGGAAAGGGAGTGCAGGTGGTGGGGGGGGGGAGGGGGGGTGTGATTTTCGTGCACTCCGCACACCGGGGTCAGCATTCCGCACAAACCTGCAAAGAAAGAGGCGCTCCGAATGAGGCGGAGCGGGACGGCGGGGGGGGCAGGGGGGGCGGGGGGCGGCACCCCCGCCCTGTAAAGCGAAGCCGCTCCTGAAAGAGGCACAGGGACCGTCAGCGACCGGAGGGGGGAGCACGGCGGGAAGGCCGGGATGGGAAGGGGGTGGGGGTGGGGCTGGGGGGGGGGGATGGGGGGGACTGGGGGTGGAGGTGGGAGGGAGGTGGGCTGGGGGTGGGCTGGGGCTGGGGAGAGTAATAAATTGGCGGTACGACAGCTGTGACATCATCTTTACTGCTACAGAGGAGAGAGGGGCTCCACCAATCACAGGAGCGCGCTGGTAACAGCCAATCTGTGGAGGCTGCTTCTTCAATACCCCACAGGGAACTCAGAATTACATCCACCAATGACGGGCGGCGTTGTTCCATTGTTTGTTAAGAACATGCTTTGTGATTGGTGGAGCTCCTTTCCTGCTTACTAAGGGTGAGGTAAGGCTTTGACTCCTATCCCTTATGTTATTACCCCTGGGTGGGGGTGGTGGTGGGGTAGGGGGGTGGGGGAGAGTGGTTGGAGTTTGGGGGGAGGCGGGGGGGTGGGTTTTGGGGATGGGGGGGGCGGGGAGGTACGTACCTATGCTGCTGCTGCTCTGGCTGGTCAAGCCGCTCTGGCTGGGGCAGGACTTCCCCGACTCCTGCTGGATGTACTCAAAGCTGTCCTGCAGCCTGCAGGGACACAACACAGGGCTCTCCAGCACAGCCTGAACGCAGCGTCAACAGGCAGCCAATCAAGACTCCCAGCCGTCACGAGTTCTGTTCTGACATCACCCCCACCTCAAGTCAAGCATTCAGACATCAACATTTACATGAATAAAATACTAATATACGTTCTCCTGACAAATACGTCATGCGGACTGTAAATATTAATGTTTAATTATCTAATCGCCGCTAAATAGTCCATCTTCCCTGACTCAGCCATTGGCTCTGCAGACCATCCGCATCTTAATTATCATGTGACTATTAAAATCAGCGGCGGACGCCCAAACGAGTTTGAGAGGAAAGAGGTGTGCTCACGTGCTCGAGCTGCTCGCTGTGCTGCCAACTCTGGTGGAGAACACTTTACTGATCATCAGCTGGGGAGGAGAGCTGGACACACACACACACACATACACATACACACACACACACACACACACACAAACACACACATACACACTCAATTAGAAACGCAGAATCATACAAAATATAATGCTAACTTTAACATCTGAGTATTTATTAGCTAACCAAATAAGTTACCAAGATTCATGAGTACTGTCTAGTAGGTAGCTAGTATTAGTGTGCAACAGTTATCTGACCAACTTGAGGTACCTGTATGTCAATTCACGGACTCTGTATCATTGTTAGCTATTTTTAGCAGAGGAAACACACAGTAGATGAGCAGTGCTATCTAAGATAGCAAACTTAATAACGAGCTCAAGCTAGTTATTCCCCAAACAGGGCGAGCTACGTGCGCTAGCTAGCCGGTCGATTGTTTTGTTTAACTTTCACGGCTAGCCAGCAAGCCAGTTATGCAGGCTAAATTAATTACAGTCAACATTCCGCTGCTTCTAGTTGGCAGGCTGACAGTTACCCAAAATAAAAATAATAAGAATAACAGCAGTTCCACTCCCCTCCACTCCTGTGAGTCCTTTGAGCAAAGGACCCCGGCTGCCTTTTTAAATGCCTGCAGACTTTCTGATTAACCGTCTTAAAATTAACGTTAATTTCCGCTGCGTAGCAGATCTGGTGAGCCAGCACGTCCGTTTGTTTTAGCAAGTCAGAAGTAACGCTGGCCCTCGTTTGAACTGCCAGCCTGTTTTTATTACAGAACTTTTTATACAAAACTTGTATTTGATGTGAGCAGAATTTTTACTGGGTGCAATACACATGGTTATTAGGCAATCAGAAGTGAGTAATCATCTAAATGTGGTTAGAAAAACACCCCACATATTTATGTGTGTCTATAGGCCTATGGCATACGTGCAAAAGGCTGAATGTCTGTCCCCTTACCGTATATAATGTATCTTCAGCGTGGAGCCTCTGTAGCTCATGGCAACCGAGCCAAACATCATCTCCCCGAGCATGTTGACATCTGACGCTGGTCTCGTGTACTGGAGTTACGCAGACACACGCAGACACACGCAGACACACGCAGACAGACAGAAAACAAGCAATGCTTTCAGAGAGCATTTACAGTAACCGTGCCAAATACAAAGGCTAGGCCTGTGCAAACACCGTGTAAACTCAAAGATTTCACATCAGCAAGAGCTGACTATAACACCATGCCAGGGATTTCACTCACCTTACCTCTCATGCATTTCATGCGCCAAAGTTTGACCTTTAACCTACGAGAGCTCGCTCTTCAACCTGTGAGGGTTCACCCTTTAGCCTGAGAGAGCTAGGCGGGGGGTCCCAGTCGCTGGACGCCCCAGGTGGGGCAGGCAGGTACTGACCTGGTAGCTAGGCGGGGGGGGCAGGCAGGTACTGACCTGGTAGCTAGGCGGGGGGGGTAGACAGGTACTGACCTGGTAGCTAGGCGGGTAGGGTAGACAGGTACTGACCTGGTAGCTAGGCGGGGGGGGGGGGGGAACAGGCACAGGTACTGACCTGGTAGCTAGGCGGGGGGGGGGGGAGCAGGCAGGTACTGACCTGGTAGCTAGGCGGGGGGGGGCAGACAGGTGCTGACCTGGTAGCTAGGCGGGTAGGGTAGGCAGGTACTGACCTGGTAGCTAGGCGGGGGGGGGGCAGGCAGGTACCGACCTGGTAGCTAGGCGGGGGGTCCCGGTCGCTGGACGTCCCGGGCGTGTTGATGGTGCAGGCCCCGCTGCGGTTGGCCTGGTAGCACCGGCCCTGCGCTTTTGCCTGCGCCTCCTCCCCGCTCTTCTGAGGGGCGGACGACACGCCCGTCAGCGGCCGCACACTCGACTCCTCCTCTTTCAATCGGCCATAATCGGCACCTGACCGCGCTCCATATCACTTGTCGGTCACTCGGCCACTCTCTCTCTCACTCTCTCACTGTCTCTCGCACGCAGAGCAGGCACTTGATGTGTGCGTCTGCGCAAACAGCACCAAAGAGTGACTGTTGACAGGACTGAACCTGATAGCAACTTTGAAAACTTTCCATCCTAAAACTAAAACTAAAACTAAAAACTAATACCTCGGGCAACTGCGTAGTGTAACGGTTAGGGAACTGGGCTAGTAATAGTGAGACTGGCAGTTAGATTCCCAGTTGAAGTGCTGATGTTGTACCCTTGAGCAATGATACTCGCCCTGATTAGCTTCAGCAGCCATTCTGCTGTCTAAGAGGAACATGCATTATGTGGATATGCAGAGAACTGCAGTGCGTGTGTCCTTCTGGGAAAGAGCCCCTGCAAAACTGGCTCTATCTAATGCGAATGTACAAGGGTGTGAGCTTCGTTCGGTGTCCATGACAGAGAAAGGGCAACGGACAGACGCTGCCAAACAAAAACCCCCTCACATCTTTACCAGCACAAACGAGGAGAACTACAAAAAAAAATACAGCATTACAAAAAATGGAAGCCATTTTCCTGCACTTTCCTCCATGTCTGCCCATAAAAGGAGGCAATGTTCGCAGAGACCATGCCTGCTGTCAAAAGTCCAAATGCGAGAGAGAGAGAGAGAACACAGTGAAATAAGCACAGAAGCATAACCATTCAGAGTATCAATGACTTCCCTAACCCCCTCCCCCAGCACACAGAGTTCCTGGGAATGAGTGTGTGTGAGTGTGTGTGTGTGTGTGTCTGTTTGTGTGTGTGTGTGTGTGTGTGTGTGTGTGTGTGTGTGTGTGTGTGTGTGTGTTTGTGTGTGTGAGTGTGTGTGTCTGTTGTGTGTGTGTGTGTGTGTGTGTGTGTGTGTGTGTGTGTGTTTGTGTGTGTCTGTTTGTGTGTGTGTGTGTGTGTGTGTGTGTGTGTGTGTGTGTGTTTTAATTGAACGCTTGTTCATCTACACCCAGCGTGACTATCTTTAGTGCATAATAAACGAGGCAACAATTGCGGTCATGTGCCCCTGTCAACTTATTGACTGGGAGGCCCACAGCCATGAAGTACGTGCTCTGTTCCAGCCAGCCGGGCAGCTAGCACCATTGTGTGTGTGTGTGTGTGTGCGCGTGCATGTGTGCGTGTGTGTGTGTGGGGGTGTGTGTGCGTGTGTATGCACGTGTGTGTGTGTGCGTGTGTGTGTGTGGGGGGGGTGTGTGTGTGTGTGTGTGTGTGTGTGTGTGTGCATGTGTGTGTGTGTGTGTGTGTGCGCGTGTGAGAGAGAGTGTGTGTACGAGCATGAGAGTGTGTGTGTGTCAGTGTGAGTGTGCGTGCATGCGTGTGTGTATGTGTGTTTATGTATGTCCGTGTGTGTGTGTGTCTGTGTGTGTGTCTGTGCGTGTCTGCGTGTGCACGTGTGCGTGCAGGCGTGTGTGTGCGCACACGTGTGTTTGTGTGCACGTGTGCGTGCAAGCGTATGTGCGTGTGCGTGTGCTTTTCTGCTGAGCAGGCAGACAGGAGGAGAAGCACAGCTCACTCAGGGAGGGGGCAAAGTATTCATTTATTTAGTTTTCCCCTGGTAAAGTTTAAACAAAGCGATAAGTTTTTAGGCCAACCTGACCTATATTTCTCCCTGCAGGACGCGTAAACCAGAAACCAGATCCAGCGTCAGGCAGTGATCTCGCTACCCTAGTGACCCAGTGCGCTGCCGTTACTCTGGGGCCGGGCCAGCGCATCGCGTGTCATGTTATTACACACGGGGGGCCAAATTTAGAGCGGGCCCGTCCCGTGATGTGCAGCGAGCCCCCGGGGGGGGGGGGGGCACGTGTCCCACACGGGGTTAACGAGTCCGCCAGGCATTCCTAGCGGGACCCAGCGTTCCCAAGTCAGCCCCCAAGGCATTTGGGGATCCCGCTCCTCGCCTTTCCCAGTTCTGTGTGGTTTGTGGAGATCCGGACGGCACGCGGCTGGTTGGGGTCGGGTAACACGCCGAACGGTTTGGATCCCCCGCACACAAACTAACATGACATCAGAGACATCCGCCACAAGAGCATGTGCAGCAGAAGTATGAGTGCTGTGAGAAGGGGGGGGGGGGGAACCCCTTTCCAAATAAAATCATTTTAAAAAGCGAAGGGAGCAGAAAGAAAAAGGGAAGCATGCACATCCGGCTGTCTTCCAAAGCACTCAGCAGATGAAGAAGTGGGACGAAAAGAAAAAAGAAAAAAAAAAAAGAAAAAAACCTGAGACTTCTCACCGTGCACATCAGCAACTCCACCCCATCCCGCCAATCACCTGAAAGCCCCGCCCCTATTTCACCTCCAACCGCATGGAGAGCCAATGGCCTGGACTCTGGGGGCTGCGTGGGGGCGTGGCCTCCCTGACCTACATAGGCCACATGAGGAAGCAGCTGATCAGCCAGACCCGTCACAGGATCCATCACCTACTTCGGATTACGGAGCACGTGACGGCTTCCGCGGTTCCGACCGGAGCTGTTACCGCCAACACCGCCTCTGCCAACACCACTGCCAATACCACGACTGCCTCCACGGCCACCACCGCCACCACCACCAACCACCAACAACCCCACCAGCAACCCCACCGCCACCGCCACCACCAGCAACCCCACCGCCACCGCCACCACCAGCAACCCCACCGCCACCGCCAACACCCGCAACATCGCCACCACCACCAACACCAACACCAACACCAACACCACCGCGAACACCATCGCCACCACCGTCACTACCGCCAACACCACCGCCACCACCAACACTGCCACCGCCGCAAACACCAGCAACATCACCACCAGCAACATCGCCACCACCGTCACTACCGCTAACACCACCGGCCACCGCCTCTCTCCCTTTCATCACAACACACACACTGGACACTTTCAGGACAGGACACGACACAGTGTCTGGAGTCACACCATCCCCACAGTCACACGCTTTTCATCAGGAACACCATTCATCCCAGGACTGATCCTGGATCCGTTCAGACATGTCCGCTCTCCTAGGGTACGAAGGCGCTCTTTTCTGAAGGGAGATACCCCAAAATTACCCCAAACCTCTCTCCTTTATCACGTAAAATAAAAAATCGGGAGTGTGACCAAAATATTTGAAACACATTTCTATTCACACACAACCTGACACGCTTCGGAGGTTTTTTTCACTTTAGTTTCACAATTAACAGACCGAAGAGTTTTTTTCTTGTTTAATTGAGAGTAATCAGCAACTGAAACGGAGGAGACGCTCAGCCCTGTTCGGCACACCTGAATGCACTCCCTGGGGTTCCTGGTAACCCATGTCATAGTCACCGGCGTCATAGTAACCAGCGTCATAGCAACCACTCCAGGTGTGACCGTTAAACTGCCGTGCTGCCAGAAGGCCAGAGCGCACACAGGCCCCGATTGGGCCGAAGATAAGACGCTGAGCGGAGCGTGAAAACACATTCTGATTGGCTGAGAAGAAACGGGTAAGGAGGATCCCGTTCCGACCACCTCGGTGTTTTTAGACGACACAGCGGAGGGGGGGGGCCAGAACAGAAGCATAACCATTCACGCCAGAACAGGGCGAACCGCAGCCCGACCGCAACAGGCTAACGGTCACGGCGCAGACCACCGGGACCACACGCTAAACCCAGCGAAGCTTCGGGGAGAAAGAGAGAGCGGCTCTCTTCACACACACAGACTAACCAGCACATTAAACAGAAGCCTGCGGCATTTGTATGGCAGAAATCTGACGAGCTGTAAAGCCTAATTAGAGCTTGTGTAAATAGCTGCCTCCTCCCATTCACAACTCTCCCATTCACAGTCTTTTATTTTTTAGCATTACAGGCAATTAGCAGACGCTCTCATCTACAGCAACTAATACAATATTTTACATAGCAACTTACACAGCATTTAGGCTACATTGCATCCATTTATATGGCTGGATATATACTGAAGCAATGCAGGTTAAGTACCTTGCTCAAGGGTACAACGGCAGTGTCCTTACCCGGGAATCGAACCTGTGACCTTCAGGTTACAAGACCAGTTCCTTACCCACTTATACTACACTGCCGCCCATTTTTCCACCACGCTCTGATCAGAGGACGTACAGACAGAACCGCAGAGCACGTACCGGGTCGGACCCATCGAGCTTGCGGATGGCTTTGGAGTCGAACAGAACCTGGCGCCCCCTGCGCTCGCAGTCCTGGTAGACGATCAGGCGGATCTGGTTCAGGTCCAATTCGGACGACGCCCAGCTGTGGGGGGGGAGGGGGCGGGGAGGGAGGAGAGAGAGACAGGAACAGGGTCAGGTCACAGAAGCTTCGACGCAGGCGGCGGGAAAAACAGCGACCCAAAAGTCACACTCGCTGTCCCGCCTGAGTCAAACCATCGTGAAAAAAACCCCACAAACTGCAGACTAGCGAAGCCCACGAAACCTGTTCTAACGCCCGACATCGACCTCGATTTGGCAGCCAGTCCAGGATTAATGAAAATGAACAGCACTGACTGGTTTTATTCATCCAGAACTTGGAGAACTTGGATGAAAGGACAAAAAACAAACTGAAAAAGTCACTCCTTGCCCTGAGTGTTATTTCCAGTGTGAGTCCGCACTCGTGGAAAAACTGTAAATGAACATAAACAAAACCAAGAAGAGAGTTGCAGTTACGTTTTTTAAAAAGTATAAAACCCCCAATGTAATTTAAACGCTCTTAAGAAACTTCAAGCTCTAAAATATTAAAACCAAATCACATCCTGAAGGCTGCAAATATTAATGATAAAAATCTACACCGTTAATGAATCCCTCTGTGCCTAAACTGCATTGAGTGATGGTCTCTTTGCCTTCCATCTACCCTGTGTATACACAAACTAACTTTAAAGGTAGGCTAGATGCAAATGAACTGGATCAATGAGCCCCTGTCATGCTGGTCTGTCCTTGTTTCCCAAAGCGAGCGCCTGATGCAGCGAACAGGAGCAGGCAGACAGCCGAAGGGTGAGATAACAGAACAGACCAGACCAGGCCAAACATCACAGAGTGTGCCACTGCTTCGGGGGGCCACACCTGAGGAACCGCCCCCCCCCCCCCCCCCCCCCGTGCTGTACCTGCTCTCCATCCCGCCGTGGACGACCCCCCCCCCTTTTCAGACGAGAGGGCGGGGGGGGGGGGGGGGGGGATTGTTCCCGGCTTGCTTTGGCTTTGCAGCTCCCGGGCCCTTAAGAGTTATCCCAGAGAGGAGAACATCCTAAAGCACAAGACTGTCACATGACCCGCTGGAGCCGGCCACTGAGGCCTCTGTGCTGCATTGTGTGTGTGTGTGTGTGTGTGTGAGAGAGAGAGAGACTGTGTGTGTGTGTGTGTGTGTGTGTGTGTGAGAGAGAGAGAGAGTCTGAGTCTGTGTGCGTGTGTGTGTGTGTGTGTGTGTGGTGAGGGTAGCAGTCTGTCCAGTGCAGATCTATGGTACCGCCTCCTCGGGCCAGTTACAGTGGAAATGCGCCATTTCACAGAAGGCTGGTCTCCACAGGAGCCACACTGGGGCACAAAGCGGGCCGCCCCCGGCCCTCCCACCAGCGCATCCCTCTAACGCCGCTCAGGATCATCGCATTTCTACAGCTGCTCCTATCAGAAACATCGCATTTCTCCCACTGGTCCAATCAGTGACATTGCATTTCTGTAGGTCCAATCAGTAACATTGCATTTCTGCAGGTCCAATCAGCAACATCAAATTTCTCCAGGTCCAATCAGTAACATCGCATTTATCCAATCAGTAACACTGCATTTCTCCAGGTCCAATCAGTAACATCGCATTCATCCAATAAGTAACATTGCATTTCTGCAGGTCCAATCCGTAACATCGCATTTATCCAATCAGTAACACTGCATTTATCCAATCAGTAACATCGCATTTCTCCACCACCAATCGGTAACATTACAATTCCCCAGTACGTCGCATTTCTCCAACGCTGCCCAGCAATGCTGCATTTCTCAAGCCCCAGTCAAAACCATCGCATTCCTGCAGCCCCGGTCACGGTGAGTAATATCATATTTCTGCAGCCCCGGTAAGTAATACTGCAATTCCGCAGCGTCAGTCGGTAATGGCAATGTTCCATCGCATTTCTCCAGCTGCGGTCAGTAGCGTTGCAATTCCACAGATCCAGTCAGTAACAACGCAGTTCTCCAGTCCCGGGCAACGTCGTCGCATTTCTCCAGCTACGGTCAGCAGCGTCGCAATTCGGTAGCACCAGGGGGTAACGTCGCGACCGCCCAGCACCGTTCAGTAACCTCGCATTACTTCAGCTACGCTCAGCGTCGTCGCAATCCCGTAGCTTCAGGGAGTAAAGTTGCATTTCTCCAGAGCCGTTCAGTAAGGTCGCGTTTCTCCAGCTACGAACGGTAACGAAAGAGCGAGATCCTCCTGCGTTCGTCCCGCTAGCAGCACCGAACAAGAGGAGACCCCCCCCCCAAAAAAAAATCCCCCCGGAGCGCGCTTGACCCCTTTTTTTTTCCCCCACCAACGGCTCCCGGTCGCCCCCGACGACGACGGCAATGGCAACGACGCGCGCGGCAGCCAAACCCGAGACGCTGCCGCCCAGCTGCACGCCACCGAGGAACAAGAGACAATGCGAGAGGCGCAGGACAGCGCATGCTTTCTGCGGGGGGGGGGGGGTGGGGGGGGGGGGGGGGGGGTGGGGGGGGGCCCGCAGGCCGCACAGACCCCTCCTTTATGTGCCTGACACGCAGAGTCTGCCGCTGGCGGCCGCTCGGGCCCGGGCCCGGCAGCGGGAGCCCGCGAGCTGGCGGTGCACGCCACCGCCGAATCAAAGGCGCTGCTCATGGTCCGGCGGGGGGGGGGGGGGGGGGGGGGGGGGGGGGGGGGGGGGGGGTTTGGGGGGGGGGTGTGGGGGGGTTCGAGGGGGGGGGGCGGGCAGCAGCGTCTCTGAAAAGCCTCGCGCTACTTTGTCCGCTCTGCTGTTTTTTTTCATCCCCCTCCCTTTTCCGACCCCAAACCCACCAACCCCCCCGACCCCCCCCCCCCCCCCCCCCCCCCCCCAACCTTGTTTTTTTTTTTTTTAACGGAACGTTGCATGTGAAAAAAACAACAAAAAAAAAAACCTTCCTTCGCAGATACCAGGGGCACTGTTGTTGGTCAGCACGTTTTTGTTTTGTTTTGTGTTTTTTTTTTTGTTTTTTTTCCCCAAGCAAAGATGCGAAGACTGATTGACCTTGACTTCCTGCCACATGATCATGCCCCCAACAGCCAATGGGCCCTTGACTTCCAGATCACGTGATCACACCCACAGCCAATGGGCCCCCGGCCAAAGCTCTCGCATGCATCGCTTCCCAAGACAAGAAAAAACTAAACAAAACAAAACAAACCGAAACATTCAGCCCTCTTTTACAAAACCAACACCACCTCTAGAGAACCACCTCCAAACAGAACCGTTCACAGACCTAAAAACTCAACTCCGTGTTCTGGGTTTGGCTTGCTTTTGAAATGCTGCAGACCTATTGCCAGTTTCCACACAACAACAAAAAAAACCTTAAATAAATGCAATCTTGGCCACACATGCACAGAGCCATGGGCTGCACCAGCTCAGGAGAACAGCTTCTCATCACGCGAGTGTTTCCTAAATAAAACTTACTCGTGACCTTTCACCTGCTCACATGATCCGATCAGGCGCTGGCGCCGCACGCTGGCTGAGGGTGCAAGAGACGGGTTCCGTAAACAGAGCTCGGGCGTTACGGTAACCGAAAGCACGCCGGTCGGCACACGCACACTGAGCGCGCCGGGCTGAGTCAGCATTTCAGTCGGGGAACTGGCATCAGATTTTTTTTTCCCCCCCCACATCTCGTTTTTCGACTGTCGTTTGCTTGCCTGTGTCTTCATGCGCCCGTGTTCAGTTTGTTATTATTGATTGTATTTTGTGCTTTTAACATGCTTTTATCTTCTAGCCCACCTCCCCTTCCCTTAAGTGGCTTTTGTTGCTTGCCAGGCCGCCATTGTAAAATAAGAATTTGTTCTTAATGACTTGCCTGGTGAAATAAAGGTGAAATTAAAAAAAAAAAGAAATAAATAAAGATATATGCTCAGTATCACTACAGACCATTAGTCTACATTCCAATTTAACTCCACGGGACAAATCACAAAGTCAGACATCCACGGGTGTCACGTTTTAATACATTTCCACACTTTGTAAGAGCACAGTAAATTAATTATTCTTACACGTATCATTTTTACGTGATGCAGTGAAAATACTTTGAGGAACAGAAATACACATCAAAGGTAAATCTCTACCAGTTTCAGACCATAACTCTAATATTTGCAGTGAAATACACTTCTTAACAAAAAAAAAAAAAAAGATTACTGAGATACAGTAACTTATATGCACATAAGGTTGGACAGCTTTGATTAAAGACACTGGACTTTTCACGGTGTTTATTTATTTTATTTTTTATTTATTTATTTGACAGGGATAATACACATTGATCAACATCACTATTATGCGATGTAAATGTGCCAGATTTAGCCAGATCGCTAATTTCCACCTGTTGTCCCTGGGCAGGCTGATGTTAACACATTAATAACAAGCAGACCAGGCTAGAAGCCATAGTACAACATTAAAAGCACATAAAAACAGACAAGAGTACGCAAGTGTTAGAGAACGCAAAACAAGAGCATGCGATGTGTGTGTCAGTTCCCGATCAAGGCTCTCTAACAAACAAAAACAATCACTGAACATCAAGTTTTCGGGTGACGGAGACCATTACCTGCCATAGACCGGCACCGCCTGCGAAAAACCAGCGACAAAATGGGATTTTCTGCTCCTCTTGATCTTCATAGTAAATTCAAAAGAGGCTTGTGACTGTCGCTGCTCCGACGTGACCTTACAAAAAGGGCCTCGCCAAAAAAAAAAAAAAAAAAACTGGCTTCTCACCTAGGATACGACAGCTACCACACACTTCCTCCCACCTTTCCCCCCTCTCTCTCTCTCTCTCTCTCGCTCGCTCGCTCGCTAAACGCCTTCCTCCCCTCTCTCCTGCGCACACATTTCTCCGCTGCGTCCCGCCGCTCAAGGTTTTCGAGCAGGAAGCCTCGGCTTCCTCCAGCAGAACCGCGGCGGCTTCCACATGTAAAAAAAAAAAAAAAAAAAAAACGTGTTTTGTTTGGCAGACCCAGCCCCCCCCCCCCCCCGCCAGAGTCAGGTGCTCGCTGTGTGACCAGGCGCTGTTCCGTGGAATTCCACACCGCAGCGCGAGCGGCGGCCGCCAGACGGGCGGGGGGGGGGGGGGGGGGGCTAGCCAGACTTCCTCACGCTCGCACGCAGGGAAAAGGTGATCCAGCGCAGGGAGCACAGGGAGCACAGGGAGCACAGGGAGCACAGGGAGCACAGGGGAGCTCACTCTCACCTCGGCAGGAAACGGAGAAGCTCGATTCGCTCAAGTCTGCTTTGACAGACAGGAAGAGCCATCGTCCCGGTCAGAAGTCGGCCAAACTCGCCTCTCGCTCAACACGTACCATGTGACAGCACGAGCACAATCATATGACCCCCCACACCCCACCCCACAAAAATCCCCCCCCCACCCCCCACACCCCCCCACCCCACCCACCCAGCCACCTTCTGCACACATCGGGCTGCGTTTACAGAACGCAAACCCCCCCCCCACCCTGCACCCCCGCCCCCCACCCCCCCCCCCCCCCCACCGCTAAACAGATCATCTGTACACTCCTGCAGTCAAGAGGGCAGACAAATTTACACCTTCTACAGAATCCAAATCCATGTTTATTTGGCCAAAAAAAAACGAGTGAAATCCATTTCAGCTTCACAACCAGGCACCAGTGTTGAATAATTAGGTTGGGGAACTGGGCTTGTAGCCAAAAGGTTGCAGGTTTGATTCCCAGGTAGGAGACTGTCGTGATAACCCTTGAGAAAAGTACTTAACCTGCAATGCTTCGACATATATTCAGGATAAAAACACAAAAGGAAGTCGCTCTGGATAAGTGCATCTGCTAAATGCCTGTAATGTAACACTGTATTTATTTTTTTATTTTACTATTTTGACAGAAGCCACAATCCTTCTGCTATCATGTGCGTGCCTCGCACAAAATCCCGCTGCGAGTTTGCAGTTCCTGAGGGGATTTATTCCCACACAAGCAGACCAGGGGCAGCAGCGGGGCCAAGGACGCCAAACACACGCGAAACACACACACACACACACACACACAACGCCCGTCGCCTGACCGCTCGCAACCCCGCACTCCGCACACGCGGTGCAGCGCGGTCGATCGACGCTCAGCCTCGCACAACACACCGGCATCACGCTGCACAGCCGAGGCACAAGCGTTCACCAGCATGTGGATCTGATCGAAAGGAAAAAAAAAAAGCTCAAATGACTAACTGCAGCGCACTCAACTTTTCTGATCAGCCACTCCCGTTTCTTTTCTTTTTTTTTTATTTATTTTTTTTTTGCACAATCACGAGGCGTCCTCCTCATGGGATGCGCATGAAAAGTCCCTGTGGCAGACGCATGTGAGCATGACTGTGCTGCATGGGAAAGGGGAGCCCGACGCACAGTCAGGAGGTCATTGGTGGAGAACTGACCAATCTCGTGGTTTGGAATCTTTGCCCTCCACGCGCATTCAATCCAGAGCTGCCCGTCACTTCCAGTTACAAGCAAACGCAAGAGTTACACTTTTGATTCACAAATTTTGTTTGGCAGGTCAGTTTTAGTTGCTGCTGAACTCGCTGACCGGTGTTTGTGAAGGAAAAAAAAAAAAAAAAATAAAAACTGAAATTCAATTTAACGAATTTAAGGGCAAATGCTGACTAGTGTTAAACTCTGCCAATATCTACACAAAATACTGTGGAAATATGACAAGTTCCATTTCAACTGTTAATACAAAACCATGTCTACAGAACAAAAATAATAATTACAAATTACAGTGATACCTTAAGTAGCCTATACTACGCAATGGAATGAGGATCCATTTAAAATTAGTGTTGATCTCTAACAGCATGCCATTTTTATTTCCTTCAGTGCCATTTCCCTTTTCTTGAAATTCATATTTTAGCATTTCACCACGACTGAAAGAGGACTTGTTTATAGACTTCAGGGGAAGTTGCTCTGCTCAAGGGCACAACAGCAGCGCCCCGGCGCCTGGGATTAAAAGCAACAAATGCCACTCCAAAACCCAGTTCCTGAACCCACTGGCTCCACATCACGTCAGCACAGGAAAGCACCGCTTCCGTTTGCGAGCGGGCGAAGTACCAGGATAGGACCTGACTGCTATTACCCCCCCCCCCCCCCCCCAATCCACCCAGCCCCCCCCCCCCCCCACACCTCCGACTGCAACGAAATACGAGTCACAATGCAGCGAGTCAGGTTTTTCAGCACAGACAACCACCTCACTCACTCACTCACACCCCCCCCCCCCCCCCCCCCACAGAGAGCATGTGACACTCAGCCGCAATGAATCACAGCACAGACAGCCTGACGGGTGGAGGGTGTGTGAAAGTCGAGCGGGGGGGGGGGGGGGGGGGGGGTGGGGAGGCCCAGTGCGGTGGCGCTGTGTGACTACACTCACAGATCAGCGAGGATGAAGAAGAGCGTCCCCCGGGTCAGGCGCTATATCGCTCGGGTTTCCCTTATCAATGGGCACCTGAGCACTGGAGCACCTGAGCACCTGAGCACCTGACACAGAACAAAGTGCAGCCGACACGCTGAGACACGAACGCTCTGGGAACGGAAAAGTCCTTCTTAACTCTGAAAGGTTCGGACCTTTGGCGGCCGTGTGGAAATACACCAGTTCTAAGTTTTCTTGAATCCTTTTTTAAAAATTTGAATATATACTTATATTAAGGGATGCACGGTATGGATATTCGTGGCCTACATCGATATCCTGAGTTTGTCCGGTGTTACTGGTTGGTGCTGATTCCTCCCTGTTTCACATTACAACATAAACGCAAACCGCAAACAAGTTTCTGACGTCGATGGAGTAAGCAGATGAGCACAGCCTTCAACTTTTGGGAGAAAAAAAAAACCCAAAAATATTTTATTTGTAAAACGAACTATTTCGACACGTTTACTTTATTATTAAGTTGAGAACATTAGTCCAGAAAGCTATGGAGTCTCTTTATTAGTCTCTTTCCTTTTAGCCCAGCACTACGACACCAGATTCAACTGATCATGGTCTTCAATCATGACCTTTGCAAGTAGAATCAGGTGTTTTCATGCTGGGCTAGAACAAAAACCTGCACCCTTTTTGGGGTACACTACTCGGAAATTTGGTTTCAGACTACCGACTAACTGTCCGAAGCTCAGCGTTCACAGCCATCCTGTGCCCGGCACTCAGATTTGGGTGGGCAGACAGGGACCGGAGTTACTGGCGACATAGCTCAGGAGGTAAGAGCGATTGTCTGGCAGTCGGAGGGTGGGTTTCGGGGCATGTTGCAGTAACCCCCAACTGCTCTGGCGAATTCAATCTTTGGATAAAAGCGCTCATTTACGGTCGGTTTGCAGCATTATTTCTCTCACCGATCGCCCACTCGTTTCCCTTAACGTACATCCTGTTGTGGTCTGACGCTAGACCAGGTCATAACAATAACAAAACATAATGACAAGAGCAGGCTATTCATTCCAACAGTCCTCGCCATGGTCCTACCATTACATTACATTACATTTATTTCGCAGACGCTTTTATCCAAAGCGACGTACAAAAAAGTGCATATCATGGTCATAGGCAACTGCTGAACACAAGTTCAGAAAGGTATAATACTTATTTTGTACAGCTATTTCTAGCCAAGAACACAGTTCACACAGTGAACACTATTCTAACCTAACCTCTGCAAAGCCAACTAGGCAGAAGAATAAGCTACAGTATTAGGACAAATACAAAATACCAAAAGGTGCTGGGATGGGGATATGGGATAACCTAGTGCTCACTGCACCCCTCCAAGACAGTCGTCTCCACGTGACCAAAATCAAAGTTCATGGAAAAGTGTTCCGATTTTTCTTTTTTTTTTTTTTTTTTTATTCAGGGGGGAAAGCAGAGAGAGTTACAGATTGAGACGGGATCATAGTGCAGAAGATGGGGGAGGGAATAAACCCATGTTTAAAAAAAATAGCACACTAAGCATACTTGATACAATTTTAATTAGCTACACTTTCAAGTATTCTTCAGGTACTTCAGCATACTACTTTTTTCCCACATGGGAACTCCTGACTGCACGTGATTGGGGAGGGGGGGGGGGGTCGTTTATGGATTGAGAGTTGCCCTACGGACTGCGCCACACATCTCGCTAAAAGTGCTAGGGCTTTTATCAACTTTTTAAGATAACCGTGACAGAGGGAGCAACTGTCCGGCCCCACCTGAAACACGTGATCCCACCTTAATGTACAACAATTCAACCGAAACTTTCACGTTAGGATTAAACGCAGGAAGAACTGCCAGTTTGGGTGTAACGAGCATTCTTAAATTGAAATGGCAAGAGCCTATGAGAGCAGGGCTGGGCACAGAGGTGGGCTTCAGGGAATTTTTTTATATGTTTGTGATCTTGTTTCTATTAGATGTGGGTTTTGTTTAACTGTTTCTGAAAAATGCAGTACTATTTGGTAGCAACCGTCTGTGATAAAAGGCTACGTCAGTGTTGACTTGGTGATGCAGCAATTATGGGACCTACCCTGCTCACCGCCTCTCGATGAGGACGGTGAGACCGGTGCTTTACAATCTACTTTTACCCCAGGATTCCCAGCACTTAAAACGTGACTGAGAAACACTCGGCTGCTGTGAATCTGTATTTGAATGCGTTTAGCACGATTAGCCTACGCCTCTGTGCTGCTGAATGACTGCGGAAGCCGGAGGGCAATCATGTTCACTCATGTAATTCAGAACGGATATAGCCTTCGCTGCGACCTTAGCACTTACTTAACGTAATTACCAACTCCAGCCCAGTGCTCTGACAACGACTACACAAATGTTTAGAATTCAATTTTAACTTTTCTTCTTCTTTAAATTACAGATCCTCTTACTCTGTGGCAGAAGTCAGATCTGACACCGGGATAATCACGTCACAGTGCATCATTTTTTTGTTTGTTGTTGTTTTGTTTTAATTCAGGCTTAAATGCAGGAAACTACCACCTGAACGACTATGTCTGCGCAATAAATTATGGTGAAAAAAATGCACACTTCAGAGAAACATTCACTCCTCTATCCAGCTCCACAGAAGTATCTTAACTCCCTCCAAAAGCTACACAGCCAACACATAACATTACATTTTTTTTAACACCACAGCCAAGCACCCTCACAGTGGCGAACATTCACTGTAAAGCTCTGCAAGCCTCAACAGCTGTCTTGTATGAAATGCTTGTCACATCAGAAATGTACATGCACATGCATTTTTTTTTTTTTTTTGCTGAGCAACTGCATGCCCTTAGTCAGGCATCGATATAGCGTGATTGACTCAAAATTCACATCAACACAAACATTTCTCTGATGACTCGAGATTTGTTAAAATTGGGCACATATTTTTTTAGGGTAAAGGGAAGCAATACCATTTTGTGAGAACGTTTTTGATGCGTTCGCAGCACGGGCTTGCCTTTTCGTTCCAGAATAATAGTCGACGTCAGACAGATGTAACTGTACCAGAACATTTTTTCATAAAACTGGTTTTATGCCCTTCATTCAAAACAAGGTTGCGTCACTTTCCAGCGGAAATGCTTCTGACTTATGACTCAAAGTACCATATTATAAGCTTATTGTGCCATACGAGTTTTTATTATAACCAGTTATTTCGGAATATCAAAAAAAAAAAAACAAAGACGACCTACACGTATCTTATATTTCTTAACTAAATAAGGTAGTGCATTAGGTTGTCAAGAAGAAAAGGTTTCAAAAAGAAAGAAATTCAATGCACCACTGAACACAGAATGCACAGGCAAAATATAAGACGAGCTAACATTTTACCAAGTCCAAAAGTACGTAAGTCCACAGAACTGAATAATGCTACCAAAGGCTTTCTTACATTTGTGTGATTTCATAATGGCCACTGGAAACTTAGCACTACATTCAGTCGATGTCCACGCGCATTATGGACAACCGTTTTATAACCAATAGTGACTAACCTCCTATGACGTCCAGTTTTCAGCTCATCCTCCAACAGCCTTCGCACCAACTGGCTCTAGAGTCGCACAGATGCATGCTCGGCAGTTCTTTGCCCAACCATTTCACACATTAATCCTCATTATATGTGGGAACGCGCTGTACCTGACCAAATATAGAGATCGCAGCCCACGTCCCGTAAGTTAACGTTTTAGGTACATTTTATGCACGAAGCCTAAGGCAAAATAGCATTAGCCAAACGGAAAGCCCGCAACCAATCTGTCCACAATTCACGTTAGATAACCGGCTAGTTCATGCTAGCCGATGGCCAGACTGCCCATTGTCCTGTGCGAGTCAATCGGAAGGAATTCATGCTTTTTTGAATTCAGAAAAGGACTTCAAAGTTATCGCCAAGTGCACGTTCATCTGTGGCTACACCGTGCAACTTGCTCGGCAGGCAGGTAGCGGGCGAGCGAGACATAATGTGCAGAAGAAATATTTAGGACAGGAACACATCTGTGCTGCGGTGGCTCTCGCTTTGTTGCTAGCTACTAGCAGCACAGCTAACTAGCTGGCTACCTGTATCAATCCTGTAACGCTTACCAGAGATCCGGTCCTTTATAATCCCTCGAAGACGCCGCATTGGCTTTTTTGCAGAAAAGCCGTTGGAGGAGAGTTGGAGCCATGATGTACCGTTTCACAGGTACAGAGCGCGTCCCATTTGGCTTTGCTGTGTGGCCATGGTGGAGAGTTGAAGCTGGGTAACTCCATGGATCAGTTATCTGAGTCATATGACAGTATTTCAGAGGGGGTGCGCAACCTCAGCCACACACACGCACGGATTAATCTCGGACGCTCTCTATTGGTTGCGAAGCGACTCGCACACACACACACACAGCCGCAGCCATTGGAGTCACGTCTGGATGCATGCTTTATACACGTGTGTGGGAATACTGACACACAAGAGCTGCGCGTGCCGAACATGCGGCGCAGACGAAACGTCTCTTCATTGGCCCGATTCATGAGAACGCGCAGCTGTGACGTTGGTTAAAGAAATATTCGGGTTATGTCGTATTTATTCCAGAATACAATAATGCGTTCTAACAAACACAGTCTACACACATAAATGTATGTGTGCAATGACAATTTTTTTGTTGTTTTGTACTCCAGGTCATTGGATTTAAATTGAAACAATGACCACGAGGATAAACTGCAGACTGTCAGCTATAAAGAGCTATATTTCCTTAAAATTCGGTAACCCGTGTAGGATTTACAACAGATTTTTTCTTAACTGCCCCTCAATTTTAGATTTTATATACACCCCTTACTGAGAGGAGGAGGGTCTTCTTCAGCTACTGAATGAACACAGAGACACACAAATGCCCACTTGCCAACAGCTGGTAAACACACCTTAATATACACACACATACATACACAATATGAACAAAAGTATCTAGACACCCCTTGGTCTGGGGCTATTTTTTATGGTTTGGGCTAAGCCCCTTAGTTCCAGTGAAGGCAAATCGTAATGCTACAGAATACAATCACATTCTAGATGATTATGTGCTTACCCTACAGTTTGGGGAAAGCACTTACCTGTTTCACCATAACTATGCCCCTGGGCACATGGCGAGGTCCATATAGAAATGGTTTTGTCAAGAACGATGCGGATGAACTTGACTCGCCTGCACAGAGCCCCGAGCTCAGCCCCGTCCAACACCTTTGGGATCAATTGGAAAGCCAGCTGCAAGCTGGGCCTAATCTGGCCAACCTCACGATAAAGCTCTTCTGGCTGAATGGAAGCAAATCCCTGCAGCAATGCTGCAACATCTAGTATAAAGCCTTCCCAGAAGAGCTGAGGTTGCGATAGCAGCAATGGCTGGACCAACTTCATATTAATGCCCATAATTTTGGATGAGATGTAGGGGGACCAGCTGACACAATTTATACAAGTTTTTTAGGTACCCGATGACGGCCAAGATGACCAAAGTTCTGTGTATCATTAATGGTAAATGGACTGCATTTATATAGCGCTTTTATCCAAAGCGCTTTACAATTGATGCCTCTCATTCGCCAGAGCAGTTAGAGGTTAGGGGTTAGGTGTCTTGCTCAAGGACACTTCGACATGCCCAGGGCGGGGTTTGAACCGGCAACCCTCCGACTACCAGACAATCGGTCTTACCTCCTGAGCTATGTCGCCCCTCATTAATGAATTAATGAATTCTTTCCTAAGTGAGACATTCTGTGGGGCTCTGCTTATGTTAAGATATGTTTAATTGAAATACTTCCCTGACTACAATACAGAGTAAACCAGAGAAAACTACACGGGTTGATTTCTCTGAGCAATTTTGGGGGGACTGTATTATTAAATTGAATACGCTGAAACGCAAATCTTAAGCATTTACATGTACATAGCTTCATCATATGCATGTTGTATGTACACTACCTAAAAGCTAGTGTTGGAGGTTAGGCTAGGCTATATTTTGCTATTTTATTTGATCCAGTTGGGACCAAATATGCTTCTTGTTTGGACTGAATTAACACTGAATGTTTTACTGTGGAGACTCTAAGAGGCTGAAAGAGCAGTAGCAGAGTGATAAGTGGTGTTTTCTCGGACAGTTAGCAGTTTATGTGGGAATTACAAGTCACGTCTATAAATGTTCCTTTTTCTGTGTTCAGTTCTAACATTATTTTTTAACTCTTTTTTTGGAGGGGGGGGGGGGGTCCAAACATAATGGGCAGTATAGAATTCAATTTATAACATTTTTAAAAGAATAGCCTGTGAAATGTAACCACAAAACAATGCATCTGGGGAAATAATATTGCAATGTAGCCAACTGCAGTTTGCATTTACTGGTAAATCACACCTTCAAACTCTGAACAACCTACCAACAGAAGGCTCATCAATGCCATTTCTTAATGGCTTTGAACATGATAGCTATTAGTTAATTATTAGCAGGAGCCTGATTGCAGTTTTGGATTATCCATCCATCCATCCATCCATTGTCTATACCCGCTTATTCTGAGCAGGGTCGTGAGGGGTCCTGGAGCCTTTCCCAGCATGCATTAGGCGAGAGGCAGGAATAGATCCTGGACAGGCCGCCAATCTATCGCAGGGCACACACACCATTCACTCACACACTCATACCTATGAGCAATTTAGAGTCTCCAATTGGCCTACCTACATGTTTTTGGACTGTGGGAGGAAACCGGAGTACCCGGAAGAAACCCACGCAGACACGGGGAGAACATGCAAACTCCACACGTAACATATTAGCATACCAGAAGTTGTCATTGTGCTCAATAGCTGAATAGTCACCAGCAATTCTATCTAAATCAATAAAAGTTAAAATGTAAAAATGTGTAATATGCTGTTCCATGCATGAACTGTTTTAAGATATACTGTTTTAAGGTTTAAAACAGGAAAAAATACAACAGGTCAACAATGTTATACATAACTACCTGAATACCATAAGATTTTTTAAAGATTTCCTCTATGGGAAATCCCATTGTTTCAAACGGCTTCCAAAATACATTCCCTTTTTTTGCAGTAGGTGGGACTTTAACAGCCTACTAGGGCAGGCAGAGTTGCGAGATGCTAGCAACAATAAACAAAAAAGAAACAGCGTCCAGTGACCAAAAGGAGTGAAAAAGTCAAAATAAAAGCCAGTATTTGTTATCAACTGTTTTGTATGATTGAGATCAGTAAATCTACACACACTAAGTGGCCACTATATTAGGAACACCATCTCGGTGCCCCTTCAAACAGCGAATAATGTGGCTGCAATAAAGCTAGCAGACATGGTGAACGGGTTTAATTGTGCAACCAAATATCAGAATGGGCAAGACGCGTGATCTACATGACTGTGACCATGGTATGATTGCTGGTGCCAGACTTGGTGGTTCCAGCATCTTAAAAGCAGCTGCCCTCCTGGGATTTTCACACACTGCAGTATCTGAAGTTTAGAGATTGTACCTATGGAAAGGCAACTTTCACTAATGTTTGCTGGATGCTTATCTTATGATTCAAGTCACGAATAGAAAGTTGCTTTCTATTAAAAATTCTTGGCTGATGAAAAGGAAACTGCCAAGTTGTAGTGAACATTGACTTTGGAGTGGCAGTTGGCATAGACAGGTCAAATTGATAACCGGAAGGTTTGTGGCTCGATCCCTAGATAAGCATATAATCCCTCCCAGAGTACAATTTCCAGTTCCGTTGCTCTAAGATGACAAATAACCAATCACCACACAAGTGAGTTGTTCCCAAAATTTGCTTCAGTATTCTAACTTAAAAAAAGAAGGATGTGTGAGAAGGATCACACTGAACTTCTTGTTTCTAAATAAGTTGAATTTCGGATCACTTGGTCATTGCAACAATGAATAATATATTCATTGGATAATATGTCGTGATTATGTGACGTTATGTTCCGATTTATTAATAAGAGTTGGTCCCGTAGTTAAATAAAATTGGAGGTTTCTAATGCAGGCTTTTATTTGGAATTCTTCCGCCATACTTGCCATTGGAAGTCGTTTGTATTTTCGCAGCCAGCTTTAAGCTTCAGAGCACATCTATGGTGTTTTTAAATTCGATGGTCGGATACCTTCCCGGAAGTTTCTCTGTCTGAGTTTCCGTTCCTCTAGCGTATCCAGCAACGACGTTAGGGGCGAGTGAACATTGAAAGCCAGCGACGTAAATTAAGATTTTAAACAGAAACAATTTCCCCCCTCTAACTACCCGGTCCCCCCTGTCCTTCCCTTATGGCTTCGAACTCGAACATAGACATAGAGGACGCGACGCAGCACCTTCGGGACATCCTGAAGTTGGACCGACCCGGGAATAGCGGCGGTGAGTTGCCGGGAGAGGAGGAGAGATAGGCCGCAATGATGGAATTGATGTCGTTGAGTTGCGGAGACGTTGCGGGCTTAATTTACTTGAGAATGACACATCTTAACTATGCACGGCACCGTTATTCGTGTTTCTTTGATCATTTTTATGATGTTATTTAACCTACGCAGCAAGCAGATAAGCTTCAAATTGACTAATACTGGGAGAATGAACCCTGCATGTTGTCGCTATCTTGCTTGCTGGACGAACGTTAGCAGAGTTTCTTGCATGACGCTATGGTAGCGTTATGGGTATAATGCTAAAAAGCTAGATGTTAGCTATATTATTTCTCAAAATAACTCTGAGTCGAATTTGATTGAATGTGAACCGAGGGGCATCGTTTGTAGCCTAGCTCGTCTAATAATTCCAGATATATATTACTGATTTCTGTCTAGACCTAACATTACCTAGCTGACATGCGGCCACGACGGCTGTTTCTCAAATAGTGCCCAGGAATGTTGTCTGGTCAGAACAAAATTGCGAGGCTCGCTGTTTAGTTTCAATTAGTCACCAGGAAATCGAGTCGGGAAACAAAAACCGATGCACCGCAAAAAACGAAACTACACGAACAATAACTTACCTGAGTGTTGAAAGAGGACGTTATTTTTTTGCTAATAACCGATTGAAGTCGGAAAACAATGACAACATTCTGCTTATTAATTTCACAGTGTTCCAAAGTTGATATCCGCACTTAATCGTTGGGTAAAGTCCCGGTCGATTTTGCGTAAGTCACAAATACCGGTGGGGGTGTATTGCGTATGTACGTTCCGTCTGCAAGTGAGAGTGTCTCTTTATTTTGCCATGCATGAGCCTAATGCGCTATTTATCTGGTAAATTAAATTACAGAATAACACTTATGCATGTATTGACTGAGAATTAATCAGACTGCGAAAGGCAGAAGTCGTAAAAGCAATAATAACACGTTTTTGTTACTTCGTTCGCTGTCGCAAAGTGTGCCTTGCCACTGTCCCTTGAGAATGATCGCGTCCGCTCCCTCCGTCTTCCAGATGCGCCCCCGGTAGAGGGGCAGAAGAAGGCGTCGTTCAACGGCGAGCTGAATGGGCTGTTCGGAGCAGACCTCCTGGGCGCGGGAGACCGAGTCGCCGCGGCTGAAACTCACAATCCGGAGCTCATGGATCCGCAGGAAAGACAGACCATGTGAGTGGGTCGGATTACGCGCGCGCTCTCTTGTGCGTTTTGAAAGGTGGTATTTTGTATATGTTCAGTAATGGCCGTGTGGGTGTGGATGGGTGTGTATAATGGTTAGCAAACTGGACCTGAGCACTTTTTCAGGACTTGAGTGCTCGAGCTGCTTCAAAGTTAATATCTGTCTGTATGAATGGGGTTGCATGTACAAATAATGTAAGCAGTGTAACTTGCTGTGGATAAGAGGTTATGCCAAGTGGCTGACATTTCAGAATCTGTCCTGGTAATAATGTAATTTTTAGTGATTGTATGGCGTTGTCAATCTAGTATTAAGTGACTGCCGTAACGCAGTCTGCAGAAGAAAAGCTTTCCAGAGACAATACGTGGTTAGCTTGGTAATGGTCTTATTGTGAGACCTTAGCAACAGTAAACAGAAAGGGAACTTCTTCTGGTGAACAACAGGTGTTAAAAATTCAAAATAAAAGCCGGTACTTGCTTTCAACTGTTTTTTTTAATTTTTATTATTGTGATTAATAAACTTACGCACGCAAAGTAGCCACTATATTAGGAACACCAGCTCGCTAACACATAGCCTCTCCCTCTGAACAGCGAATAATGCGGTTGCAATAAAGCCTGCAGATATGGTGAATGGGTTTAATTTACAACCAAACATCAGGATGTGCAAGACACCTGATCCACGTGACTGTGGCCATGGTGTGATTGCTGGTGCCAATCCTGGATGTCCCGGCATCTCAGAAGTTGATGCCCTCCTGGGATTTTCACGCACTGCAGTCTCTAGAGTTCACGGACGGACGGACGGTTTAAACCTCCATTGAGGTTGTGGGTTTTGGCCCGGGGACTGAGGGCATTGCGGGAAGAGTGTTCTTATTGGAGCACGCCAGAGTTACACCATATAATCTGACCTGTGAACGGTTGGCCTTGTTTAGAAACTGTACTGGACGACGCCTGGCCTGGCCTGGCCTGGCTGGCTAGAACCTTTCCAGGTGCAACATGCAGGTTTTGTGTTTAATGCCTGGCAATTTTTTTTTTTTAAAGGCAGAAACTGAACCTCTGCTTGGCCTTGAACACTGGTAGATGCATTGGGTGGGTGTGAAGCTGGAAAGCATTACTGAAGATGATTACATATTCAGTAGTGCTGCCAAGGAGCCTGTATTTGACTGTCTTTGATGTTGGCCTTTTTTGGCAGACTATATTTGTTTTGCAAATCCACCCGAATGTGATAAAATGGGTACGTAAAAGTGAGTATGTGAAATTAATGACAGTTTTTACATGTGTCTTACTGTGTGACATGTCCTTCAGCTCTCTGTCAGGTGACGACAGCTCCACCTCCATCGCCATCTCGTCCAATGATGTGGAGATCGTGGCCAGCCATGATTCCAGCATCAGCAGCAAGGCCAGGGGCAGCAACAAGGTGAGAGAGAGGGAGTGAATATGTGAGAGTGAAAGAGTGTGTGTTTGCTTGTGTGTGTGTGTGAGAGAGAGAGAGAGAGAGAGAGAGAGTGTGAGTGTGTGTGAGAGTGAGAGTGAGAGAGTGTGTTTGCACGTGTGTGAGAGAGAGAGAGAGAGAGAGAGTGTGTGTGTGAGAGAGAGTGAGAGAGTATGCATACGCATATATGTGTGAGTACGCTCATGAGTGTGCATGAGAGAGAATGTGTGTGGGTGTCAAAGTGAGTGAGTGTGTGTGTGTGTGTGCGTGTGAGAGAGAGTTGTGTGAGTGTGAGAGAAATGTGTGTGAGTGTGTGAGAGTGTGTGTCTGTGAGAGAGCGTGTGCTTGTGCATGTGCACATATGTGTTTGAGAGTGTGTGTGCATGCGTGTGTGTGTCTGTGTGAGAGAGTGTATGTGTGTGTAAGAGAGTAATGTGTCTGTGTGTAGTAAATGGTCAGTCTGGGGTGAGTGTCCCCTCTGTAGTGAAATCTACACGGTGCCCTCTGTGCACCTGCTCAGTCTATTAATAGTGAGATATCCCTGCTGAGTAATGATGCTAAGTGTATCTAGCCAGCTGCTCCTGTGGCTGCCTCCTGCCATGTTTTACCGGTCTGGAGGTGATGTTTGACTTTGAATTGCCCAAAACGGGGAGGGGGGCGAGAGCTGCGTACGTACTTGGAATTCGGGACCGCCCTCAGAACGTCCTGCCTGGATTTTGGGATGGGCGTCCCGTCCTCCTGTCCCGGGGGCTTGACCGCCTCTCCCCTGGCTTCCGCAGGTCAAAATCCAGCCCGTGGCGAAGTACGACTGGGAGCACAAGTATTACTATGGCAACCTGATCGCCGTGTCCAACGCCTACCTGGCGTACGCCATCAGAGGTGAGCTCCGCCCCCGGGCCGTTCGCGAGTGACGCGAGCTAGTGGAGACGGGTTTTGGGGTGCCTGCACTGCGCACGTGTTGGGGGGGGGGGGGTGTGGAAGGAGACCGTTCACTAGTGCTCCCCAACCCGGACATCTTCAGGTTTTTACCTTAAAATCAGAAGCAAATGTGTAAACAAAGAGAAGCGAGCTCGCTGGGTATTCGGCTGCTTCAGCTGATAGTCTTAAGTGCTGATTAGCAGTGAAGTCCAGTGGGCTTTGTGGCTCCCATGGTGAGACCACTGGAGTGATTCACTTCTGCAGTTTACACCCGTTTAAAAAATGTCCGTTTGTAACGGCACAGAGGGAGCCAGTTGTGTGAAACGGTCATGTCTGGTGTTGTGGTTATGCGTTGTTTGGGTTGTATACTCACACACACACACAAACACAAACTGCTAAATGCTATAGCCCAGCTCTCATCAAGGATCTTGCCAAAAAAAATGTTTTTGAGTTAGATTTTTTAAATGTGATATCCTCTGGACTCAAATATTGATTGTAACACTTTACTGGCATTTAGCAGATACGCATCCATGGTAACACAGATGCAAACGCATAGATCGGAGATATATGGTATATATGGTATCTGCATGTAGATATGGGGCTATATATGTTTTAGCCTGCTCCAAGCTACTTTTATCATCCTTTTTATCAGTGTCTTCAGTTACAGCCTCTCAGTAACAAATAAAGGGCTTCTCTCCCCTCCTGAGTTATTAGTGACAGGGCTGAACTCATACAGGCCATATCAGAGGCAAATGGAGAGATTGCTGGCTGCGCGTGGTCAGTGTTTTTCTAGTGCCTCGGTTGCAGTAGCGTACTCTCACCATACAGATGGCGCTGTAACTCTGTGTTAAAGCCCCCACCCACCCCACAGATTCCGCTGAGACACGTTTGGCTTGTTGCCTGGGTTACAGCGTGGCCTAAACACTGTTTATGTAGGCTATAACGCGCGCGTTACGATGGCCGTCTTATCGCAGTGAAGATTGTTGTGACAGGAGTGCGCTGTGCGTTGTTTGAGTGTTAAAACGCTGAGCCTCACACAATCTCTGTGTGTGTGTGAGGGAGAACCTGCGGGACTCGATTAGTCACTCCTGTGTTTGTTTAGCGGGCCCTGTATGAAGAACGCCGCCGTTTGTTTTGCCTTCGCTTTGCATCGCTCTGTATTCACCTCATTTTTTTCTCTTTTTTTTTTTTTTTTTTTTATTTTTTTTATAAAGCAATTTTTTGTGCCTATGTGTCTGGAAAAAAAAAGCACCATACTAATAAACTAATAGAATTTTAATTTAATGAAGCTCTTTGGTTGTTTTGAAGAATGGTGCAGCAACTGGTACAGTTTGCCTAAGGTCTTTGCTGTAGCTTACCTGAAATTGTGTTGGGGTCATTGCTGTAGTTTACCTGGAGTTTTATTGGGGTCATTGCTGTAGTTTAGCTGGAGTTCTGTTGGGGGGTCATTGTTAAGTTTAGCTGTTGTTTTATTGGGGTCGTTGTTGTAGTTTACCTGGAGTTTTGTTGAGGTCTTTGTTGTTGGAGTCACCTGGGGCCGTGTCTGTAGGACTTGCTTGGAGTTGATAACTGGAGCGGTTGTTTGCATGTAATTTGGACTGGTGTCATAATTCACCAGAGGTTCAGCAAACAGGTGATGTGACAGCCCACAGTGGAGAGGTACAGGGGGCTAAGGTGTGTGTGTGTGTGCCTGTGTGTGCCAGCGTGGGCATACGTTTCACTGACAGCCGCTCATTTCTGGTAATGAGTGTGGTCATCAAATGGTGCAAAAAGATGATTTCTCAGAGGTGCTTATGGGAGTTGAAGTCCAGTGATGAACGAATGCACTACATTAGAGACTGCTCTTTAATGCGTGTTGGCCCTGAGGCCCGGTGCACTGTAATGGATGCTGTACGTGATGCTGTGCTTATGGGTGCGGCGTAAAGGTCGATGCCGTACGCGACGCCTGTGCTTACCTGCGCTTACCTGTGCTTACCTGTGCGCAGGTGCCAACAGCTACGCCATGATCCGCGTGCTGAGCCTGAGCGCGGCCGAGCGCACGCTGCTGAAGGGCTTCGTGGGCGGAGTCACCGACCTGGCCTTCGCGCACCTGGACTCCACCCAGCTGGCCTGCATGGACGAGGCCGGCAACCTCTTCGTCTGGCAGCTCACCAGCCGGGACGGCAAGATCCTGTATCCTCCTCTTCCTCGCCATCGTGGGGGGGGTTTCCGCTCCGCTCCGTGCTCCTGGAGCGCGAGCATTTTTTTAGGATTCCGTACACGCTGCAGAAGTCATGTTTTCGCTCCTTTGTTGTGCAGCCAGCTCTGCCACTGCTGCTCGTGTAAATTACATTACATCACAGGCATTTAGCAGACGCTCTTATCCAGTGCGACTTACACAACTTTTACATAGCATTTACACTGCATCCATTTTATACAGCTGGATATATGCTGAAGCAATGCAGGTTAAGTACCTTGCTCAAGGGTACAGCAGCATTGTCCCACCCGGGAATCGAACTGGTGACCTTTCAGACCAGTTCCTTACCCATTATACTACCCTGCTGACCAATCAGGTGAATGCCCTTCTCTCTGTCTGCCCTGAACACCGCTCTGCAGAAGAGTGCCTGCTGAACGAGTGCACTGTCATGGAGGCCATTTTTGGTAAATGGTAAATGGACTGCATTTTTGTGTTCTGCTTTTCATTACGACCCTAATCGCCCTTCCTTACGGATGGAGAGATGCTCGTGCTTTTTAATTGGACCCTTCTTTACTGTCCCGTGCAAAACGATTTACCCTGCTGATGTCACGTTATGTCAGAAAGCAGATGTTAGTGTTCCTTATGCTTGTGAGGACTTTAATCACTCCGAGTCATCCTCGGTCAACAAATACTTTCACTTTATCTGATAGACTTAGAAAAATTATTTGCGTGGGGGCGGGTTGCATTTGGTATTAATTAATAGACAGGCCTCCAGCTGAAGTTGACAACGCTGAACGTATGTACAGCTGGCCAGTAAAGCGAAACCGTTTGAGCAAAACGAAGGGGAGGCGAACGGTAACGAGCCGAACCTGCTGTGCGTTAGCACGAAAAGTTCTGGAACTTTCTTGAGCCTTAATGAATGAAGAGACGATAATGTCCGGGCATACACAACGGGGTACTCCAGAACCGGGGCTGAGACCGCTCGCTCAGAATCGGGGGTGTGTAGCCCTGGTCCTGGAGCACTGCTGGGTCTGCTGCTTTTTATCGGTCCGCAGAACTTAATAGATGAATTAAAGCAGCTGATTCCTCAGTTAACTCACCTCGAGTGGTTCCTTGGGTCTGATTTTCTTGGAAAACTGTTTTGAAGGTGAAACCTGATTATCGTATTCTGTGGCCCTCCTGGACCAGAGCTTCAGACCCCAGCAGTAGGCCTCTGTGTTAGCAGCTGAAAGCGTTTTACGTGTGTGTGTGTGTGTGTGTGTCTGAGAGAGAGTGTGAGTGTGTGCATGTGTGTGTGTGTGAGAGAGAGAGTGAGAGTGTGAGTGAGTATGTGTGTGTGTGAGAGAGTGTGTGTGTGTGTGTGTGTGTGTGAAAAGAGAGTGAGAGTGTGAGTGAGTGTGTGCTTGTGTGTGTGTGAGAGTGTGCGTGTGTGTGCATGTGCGTGCGTGCGTGCGTGCGTGCGTACGTGTGTGTGTCTCTGTCTGTCTGTCTGTCTGTGTGTGTGCATATGCGTGCGTGTGTGTGTGCATGTGTGTGCGTGCATGTGTGTGCATGCGTGTGCATGTGTGTGCGTGTGTGTGCATGCGTGTGTGTGTGTGTGTGTGTGTGTGTGCATGTGCGTGTGTGTGTGCATGTGTGTGCGTGTGTGTGTGTGTGTGTGTGTGTGTGTGTGCGTGTGTGTGTGGAGGCGCTGTGTCCCATCTGAGCGCAGAGTTTCACAGTCTGTCTCTGCGTCTCTCTCTCTATTCACGCAGTCTGTTCGCGGGGGCTTTTTTACACTGGCACTCAGCAGGCCGAGCACTTCCTCTTCAGACCCCTCCTCTGCCCTCATTGGCCCAATTAAATCCGTTCCCCTCTCGGTCTGTAGAGAGGAGCCTGCTCGGGCCGCGCAGGGCCAGTTCAGCCGTTTCTTTCCCCCCCGAGTTTGTAAACAGCAGATTGTTTTTTACTGTGGACAGCTGCAGAGCCGAGTCTTTAGACGTAATCTGGTGGAGAAGAATACCAGCTGTGCTGCAGAACACATCTCCAGTTTTTTTTTGTTGTTGTTGTAATAATTAAATGCTTTAGGTATTGTGTTACTGGTTTGGAATAAATCAATTCATCAGCTGCTGAAATGAACTGGAAGATGGAAGGAGGAGAAAGCGAAGGGAAGCTCAGGCCTTAAAACACATTGTGCGTTGCTTCACCCTTTAAAATATCAGTTATTGAGGCTGAGTGGCATAGCCAGATATTGACATTGTTTGCAAAGTGCATCGAAATGGTCCATAGTCTGGAATCAAGACCTGTCTATGCCACTTCTGATTGGTCGGGAATCCGGACGTGATTGGTTGCGGCAGGGCCCAAGGGTTTTTCAGTCTGTGCGTTGTTCCCTGTTCATAGTGTTGTTGGGGTCTGGTGGCAGTCGCCAAAAGAGGGGTTGGCGGGTTTGTGCGTTTTGGATGACGCGCCTGCCCTCCTGCGGTGTGCCGAGCGGCTGGGACTCTGCCGTGATTGGTTAGCACGGTCAGCAGCGGTTTCATTAGGAGTAAAAGGAGCGGAGGGGGAAAAGGCGTCGATGAGTCACGCTGCGTGTGGACAGTAGGAGATGTGCTCGAGTCCTTGACTCCCCCGCGCTCAGTGATGAGGTCATCGTGCACATCCGGAGGCCGGAGGACACGCCCCTCAACTCCAACCGGAGGCTGATCTGGTGCCCCTTCATCCCGGAGGAGAACGAGGAGAACCCGGAGGACGCCTGCCAGACTCTGGCCCTCCTGCACGAGGACAGGGTACGCTGTCAATGCTGGGAGTCATCCCGTACACCAGGGGGCGCTGTTCGTTACATTACATTACAGGCATTTAGCAGACGCTCGTAACCAGAGCAACTTACAACATTTGACATAGCATTTTACATTGCATCCATTTATACAGGTGGACATATACTGAAGCAATGCAGGTTAAGTACCTTGCCCAAGGGTAGAACGGCAGTGTCCTACCCAGGAATCGAACCTGCGACCTTTACTTTACAAGACCAGTTCCTTACCCATTATACTACACTGCCGCCCTTGTGTTCTGTTAGAAATCATTTCAGTGCTTGGAGTCATTCCATACACCAGGGGGAGGTATTCTGTACAAGATAATGTCAGTGCTGGAAGTCTTCCCGTCCACCAGGGGGAGCTGTTCTTTTAGGACTCTGGTAAGTGCACACTGTGGTAGCCCTCCTAACGACGGCCTACTCCTCCTGCAGGCGGAGGTGTGGGATTTGGACATCCTCAGAGCCAACAGCAGCACCTGGCCCGTGGACGCCACCGACCTGAAGGACGGCTTCATCACCGTCAGGGCCATTCTGCGGTAGGGCTGGCTGATCAGGCGTGTGTGTGTGTGTGTGAGACTGTGTGTGTGTGTGTGTGTGTGTGTGTGTGTGTGTGTGAGAGACTGTGTGTGTGTGTGCATGTGTGTGTGTGTGTGCGCGCGCGTGTGTGTGTGTATATCTATGTGTCTGTGTGTGCGCGTGTGTGTGTTTAATGATGTAATGGTTAAAGACGCTGTTTCTGCATGAATGCGTGCGTGTTGGTGTGTGTGTTTTTAAAGATGTGATGGTGTACGAGGCTGTATCTGCATAAGCATGTGTGCTCAGTCCCGTGTTGGGCCGGGGGGTGTTAAAGAGGCTGTGTGTGCGCCTGTGTGTTGGTTTTTAAGAAGGGTGTGTGTGAGGCTCCTGCTCTCTCTGTCTCCAGCGCATCAGTGAAGGGGCTCTGTCGCCAGACGGGACGGTCCTGGCCACAGCCAGCCACGACGGCTACATCAAGTTCTGGCAAATCTACATCGAAGGGCAGGACCAGCCCAGGTACGCACACACACACACACACACACACACACACACACACACACAAGCACCCACCCATGTACGCACACGCACCCATGTACACACACACACACACACGCACACGCACCCACGTACACACACACACAAACACACACACTCACGCACGCACACACACACACGCACCCATGTACGCACGCACGCACGCACACACTCACACACACGCACACACACGCACCCATGTACGCACACACACAGACACACAAACTCACACACACTCACGCACACGCACACACAAGCACCCATGTACGCACGCACACACACACTCACACACAGCATGCGGTTCCTGTGCGTGTGCAGGTTTTTTAATACCTGGAAGCTTTGCACACTCACTTCCCGGTCGAGTGAACAGGGCAACGTAAACAAAAGCTGTGAATCCCTTTTCTGGGATTCAAACCCGTAACCCCACACTATAGCTCTGTCTGCTGCGGAGTCTGGCTTTTCTTTGTGCGCTGTGTCGGGGGCGCGCGGGGGCGTCGAGCGTGGAGTCTTCTTTTGCAGCGCGTAATGAAGGTGCTGTCGCCTACCCTCTTTGGAGGAAAGGATGTAATTAAAATGGTGTCTGTCTCTCTTTCTCTCTCTCTCTCCCCCCCTCCCGAACCCATTCCAGGTGCCTGCACGAGTGGAAGCCCCACAACGGGAAGCCTTTGTCCTGCCTCCTGTTCTGCGACAACCACAAGAAGCAGGACCCGGAGTGAGTACCCACAATGCACTTCTGCTGCCTCGCTCTACTGAGCGCGTGCGGCGGGGAGAGGCAGGGCTGTGTGCTTGCTGATGAGAGCCCCCCCCCCCCCCCCCCCCCGGGCCTAAAACTGCAGAATTATAAATGGGAAAACCTCCCCCTTGATTTGTTTGCCTCTGTTACTCTGTAATTGCAGGAATCCCCAGAACAGAGAATCGCATATTTAAAGAGGTTTCCTACATGTTGATTTTAATTTCAGGAGTTTCTTTTTTTTCCCAAGTTTTTTTAATCAGACTCTGGGTGGAGTAGCCCCACAGAGGGTATTAGGTGTTCTAACTGTTCTGTTTTAAACCCTCTAACCCCCCCCCCCCCCCCCCCCCGCAGCGTTCCGTTCTGGCGCTTCCTGATCACTGGAGCGGATCAGAACCGCGAGCTGAAGATGTGGTGCACGGTGTCGTGGACCTGCCTGCAGACCGTCAGGTACGATGGGCGGCTGACTCTGATCTGGAAACTTCTGTACCTCTCTCTCTCTCTCTTCCCTTCCCTCTCTCCCTTTCTCTGTTCCTCTCCCTCCCTCCCTGCCTCTCTGTTTCCTTTGCTCTGCCTTTCTTTGTCTTCATCTCCCTCCCTGTCTTCCTCTCCCTTGTGCTCGTTCTCCCTTTCTCTCTACCACTCCCTACCACCTCCTCTCTCTCTCTCTCTCTCTCTCTCCCTCCCCCTCCCCCTCTTCACCCACATTACTGAGGGATGTTCTGGAGAATGTTCTGGAGAAGCCCCTGTTGCCCGATAGGCAGTTCTTTATGTTTTCTCTGGGTGTCGGGACGAGGGGAATAAAACAAACATTAGCAGAACAGTGGAGTGACAGATGGACAGATTCAGGGAAACGTGATGCGGATGAACTCTCTCTCCGCCTGCTGTGTCTGCTCCTTTCCGGAACCTTCTGAGAACATGGAGCGGGACACAGCGGAATCGGTCAGAGTAAAGACCGCTACGTCTCCTTAACGACCACTACGTCTCCTTAACAACTGCTACATCTCCTTAGCGACCGCTACGTCTCCTTAACGACCGCTACGTCTCCTTAGCGACCGCTACGTCTCCTTAACGACCGCTACGTCTCCTTAACGACCGCTACGACTGTAATGGCTGCTCCTCAACGCTAACTGTTGGAGGGGAAAAACTCTTGCGGTGGTTTTGTGCGCTTCGTAGTGGGCGGAGTTAGGCTGCTGTCAGTCAAAACACTTTGCTTCCCATGGCAAGACTAAGATGGGATAAAATTAGGGAGTCACTGGGTACGTCACAGTTCCAGTCCACCTTTGAGGTTCAAAAAAGAAACAACACTCCAGACTGACCCCCCCCTACACCCCCACCCTGGTCAGCCTGATTTGGGGAACGTGGGAGGTTTTGTCCGGGTGTAGTGTGAGAGCGCAGCTCTGGCACCGGGACACCGGCGGTTTCCTGGGGGCGTCTGTGTTCAGGCGTTTCACGGTTGCCGTGTCAACGTGTGTTAACTTCCTGTCGCCGTTCTCTCTCCAGGTTCTCCCCTGACCCCTTCAACTCGTCCGTGATGCCCAGCCTGAAGGCCAGCCTGGACCTGTCGGCCGATTACCTCATCCTCAGCGACGTGCAGAGGAAGGTGAGAGGTCAGAGGTCACGGTGCTGACCCGCTGCATACCGCGTACTACATACTATATACCTGCGTACTAGCATTCAGCATACTTAAGTATGTGAGTAAAAAGTGTGATGGCTTTATGGGCATCCTACGTCGTCATAGAAACATGCCACTTGCTTTCAGCACTTTGTGCATTTATGACGGCAGCTGGTTGACTTAGGAAACTGGAAAAGATTTGAAAGGTAAATATAACCCGTTGGTTTTAACTGCTTTCTGCTAAGTACAGTGAGATTTACATTGTTGCAGACATTTACATTGCTCAGGTTTTTCGCTACTTTGGCCTGATCACTTGTGTGGTGGCTTGGGTTGTGAACCATCGCAATGCATTGTGGGATACTCATGCCAGCATAGTGTCCATGCTATGATATTTCACCAGATGTAGTAGTATCCTGGATGTAATGGCGGTCTTGTCCCGATTTTTATCCCAAATTTGTCCCAAATTTTTTATCAGTGGTACTGCCTGACAGGACAGGTGTTCTGAGTTTGGGACCCTGCAGGGTTTTTGGGGTGAGGGGCTGGGTAGGCTGACTCTGTACGGGACCCCGCAGGCACAGGCTGGTTTCGGGGTGAGGGCTGGGTATACTGACTCTGTACGGGACCCTGCAGGCGCTCGCTGGTTTTTGGGGTGAGGGCTGGGTAGGCTGACTCTGTACGGGACCCTGCAGGCACTCGCTGGTTTTCGGGGTGAGGGCTGGGTAGAGTGATGTTGGACAGGACCCCGCAGGCACACGCTGGGTTTCGGGGTGAGGGGCTGGGTAGGCTGACTCTGTACGGGACCCTGCAGGCGCTCGCTGGTTTTTGGGGTGAGGGGCTGGGTAGGCTGCCTCTGTACGGGACCCTGCAGGCACACGCTGGTTTTCGGGGTGAGGGCTGGGTAGGCTGACTCTGTACGGGACCCTGCAGGCACACGCTGGTTTTCGGGGTGAGGGCTGGGTAGGCTGACCTCTGTACGGGACCCTGCAGGCACACGCTGGTTTTCGGGGTGAGGTGCTGGGTAGGCTGACTCTGTACGGGACCCCCCCTCTTGCAGGTCCTGTACGTGATGGAGCTTCGGCAGGACCAGGAGAAGGGGCGTGCCGGGTTCACCGCCGTGTCCGAGTTCCTGCTCACGCACCCTGTGCTCAGCTTCGGCATCCAGGACGTGAGCCGCTGCCGCCTGCGCCACACCGAAGTGCTTCCCCCCGAGGAGGAGAGCGAGAGCATGACCACAGGTGGGTTCCGCCCCCTCCTGGGCTCTTCTCTGCAGATTCACACTGTGCCAATGACCACTAAGGGACACACACACACACACACACACACACACACACACACACACACACAGACGCACGCACACACACACACAGACGCACGCACACACACACACAGACGCACGCACACACACACACAGACGCACGCACACACACACACACACAGACACACAGACACAGACACACACACACACACACACACACACACACACACACGCACACACACAGACACAGACACACACACACGCACACACACACACACACACACACACACACACACACACACACACACACACACACACACACACACGCACACACGCACACACACACACCACACACACACACGCACACGCACACCACAGGCACACACACACACAAAAAAACCCCCGGGCGCATACACACACCACACACCACAGGCATACATACATTCCACACACACACGCCATACATACGCACACACCCCTCGCACACACACACACATACACACCACATACACACACAGGGCACACATGCCCCACGCACATACGCAAACACATTCATACACACACCATACCCACACACACAAGCATTCAAACACCATACCCACACACAGTCACACACATTCCATAGAGGAGAATCTGACTGGAGAATGCACTGCTGTAAGGTTTCTGTTCTGATGTCTTGTCCGTTTCCTGTGTGACGTTTCAGAAGGAAGTCAGGGCCCAGTGGAGTCTAAAGCGGGCGTCCAGATCAAGCTCTACTGCGTCCACACAAAGTGCGTCACTTCCTGCTGCTCGGGGGGCTTTGGAGCTTTGCCGTTTCTGTTGAGCTGTCTGGGAGCTGTAGTCTTATCAGTAACTGTCAGTACCAGGCGCATTACCTATAGAACTACAAGCATCAGCTGTAATACATGCTGTAATCTTGCTAGTCTCCGGTAAGCTGTTTATTGGATGTGGAACCAGTGCTATCAGCATTTATTCTAGTACTGCCGATATTACCGCTGCACATTAGTGCTTGTAGTAAAATGTATTTGTTAGTCCTGTTGTGTTTTATATGATACGGTATTGGCTTTGGTGTTGTTACACTATCACTGAAAGTCACAGTAAATGGCTCTTTACAAAAAGTTGTGTATTAGAGTCTATCCCAGCCTCTATGATGGGACTGCCGTCTGCATGAAGTTCCACAGCAGAGGGAGCGTCTGCCTCCTTAACCCCTTAATCCACCCCTCCCCCCCCCCCCCCCCCCCCAGGTCTCTCCAGGACGTGCAGATCTGGTTCCAGCCACAGTCGGGCCCAGGGAGCACCCTGGTCCTGCCACAGGCCATCTCCCAGGACGACTTCGGTGAGTCCTGACCCGCCCCTCCCCCCCCCCGCATCGGTACCACAGGGGGGGACCGAATTAACGCTGTTTAAAATGCGATCTGTGTGTCTGTTAGCCCATAAGGCCTGGGCGTGTTCTGCGTGCCTGTACAGAGCTCTACAGTGCTCCCAGCTGAGGAGCGTTTGCTCCCTGAAAGTCCGTGTGTGCTCTGTGGGAAAATAACTCAGGAGCTCATCCGCTAACTGGGATGCATTAGCGCGCTCCTCCTGGATGTTTCAGCTCAGGAGCACGTGGGCTCCTCGGAGACGATACTGGAGTGGAGTAGACTGCTGCAGTAGCAGACGCACAGAGCTTTACAGTTTCCCAGCATCATCGCGGGTGTGAGGCTGGATTAGTGCTGTTTGGGTTTAACCCTGTGGGGGTTAGAGAACCCCTGCCCTGGGTCACCCATCGAGCCGGCCGGCTTTGCTTTTTGCTGCAGCCAATCACCCGATCGATTCAGGTTCCTGAAAACGCGTTGGAGGCTTTTTTTTTTTTTTCAGGGTTTTTTTTTTTTTTTCTTCCTCCCTTAAACTCAGCAGCATAATGCAGATCTGGCGCGCTGCCATTGGCTTCCTCTCTGAAGTCTGGATGAAACAAATGGCTGTTTCAGGAAGCAGATGTCCGCACTTTCTGCAGTTTGGACCCCGCTGATTTCACCTGCCCAGAACATCATTTTAAAGTTTTAAAAATATGACCTCGTTCTAACGGCGCTTCCCATATCGCACGTTGCGGAAAATGAAAAGCATTATTAGATCAGACTTAATGCCCAGGAATGTGGCCATGGGAAATGTAGTCTTTATGGGTTTAAGAGAGTAAATCATCCTTGTGTGTGTGTGTGTGCGCGCGCATGTGTGTGTTCACGTGTGTGTGTGTGTGTGTGTGTGTGTGTGTGTGCGTGCATGTGCGTGTTCACGTGTGTGTGTGTGTGTGTGTGTGTGTGTGATCCTGCAGCTTTCTCAGATCACCTGACGGACGTGAGCGTGGAGGGCCTGGGCTCGGATAAGGAGTCGGGCCGCAGTTCCCAGAACGACCTGCAGGGGATGCCGGCCCTGCCCGCCCCGGCTGACTTCCTGTCCCCCATCAGCGAGTCCAAGCCCAAACTCATGACCCCCGACGCCTTCATGACCCCCAGTGCTTCGGTACGGCCTTTTCTCCCCCCCCCCCCCCCCCACCCCCCCACTAACTCTCTGCAGCCCCCTACCCCCCCCCCCCCCCCCACCTCTTTTTTAGCACCCCCCCCCCCCCCCCCCCCACTCCCAACTCTCTGTAACCCCCCCCTCCCCCCCCCCCCCCACCCCCCCCCCACCCCAACTCTCTTTAGCACCCCCCCCTACCCCCCCCCACTCCCAACTCTTTAGCACCCCCTACCCCCCCCCACTCCCCCCTCTCTTTAGCACCCCCTATCCCCCCCACCCCTCCCCACTCCCAACTCTCTTTAGCACCCCTTACCCCCCCCACCCCCCCCCCCACTCCCCCAACTCTCTGTAGCACCCCCTACCCCCCCCCACTCCCAACTCTCTTTAGCCCCCCTATCCCCCCACCCCTCCCCACTCCCAACTCTCTTTAGCACCCCCCCCACTCCCAACTCTCTTTAGCACCCCTTACCCCCCCCCCCCCCCCCCACTCCCAACTCTCTGTAGCACCCCCTACCCCCCACCCCTCCCCCCACTCCCAACTCTCTGTAGCACCCCCTACCTCCCCACCCCCCCACTCCCCCCCACTCCCAACTCTCTTTACCACCCCTACCCCCCCCCCCCCCCCCCCCCCCCTCTTTAGCACCTCTCCCCCCCACCCCCACCTCTTTAGCACCTCTCCCTCCCACCCCTACCTCTTTAGCAGCACCACCCCCCCCCCCCCCCACGCCCAACGCTACTGCTACCAGTAATGGATCATTAGCTTCTGAAGCGGCCGTGCCAAGCCCTGCTCCTGGAGCTCTGCCATCCCGCAGGTTTCTGTCTGGGCCCTAATTTGGCGCACCTGCTCCAGCTCGTTAGCGGCTCCAGGTGGGCGCTAGCGGCTGAGAGAGGCGGGGCTTTGTTAGGGCTTGGAATAAAAAAAACTTACAGGACAGCAGATCTCCAGGAGCAGGGTTTAGCAGCCTTGCCCTAAACTCTGGTTGGCTGATCAGCGAAATGAAGTCTGGCACATGATCAGAGGGAAGTGGGGAGGTGGGGGCCTGGGTTTGATCTAATCTGCCCAGCTGTAAATGGTGTGAAATGATATTGTTGGCTTGCTGATAATTCGCCTGCTTTATTTTAATCTCTGTTAATATTGTGTTAAACTCTTAGCTGTCAAATTTACTTGCACAAGTTTTCCTGTGCTTGTGCTGTTTCTCTTTTACTTTCTCACAGTGCATCCCTCTCACCATTTTCTTCTCTCTCCATCCCTCCTTCCCTCTTCCGCTCCCTCTCTTTCTCTCCTCCTCTCTTCCTCCCTCTTCCTCTCCCCCCTCTGTCTTTCTCTCTTCCCCCTCCCTCTTTCCCACTCTCTCCCTCTCTCCGTCTCTCTCCACCCTTCTGTCCCCCTCCCTCCCCCTTTCTCTCTCTCTCTCTCCCTCCCTATCCCTCTCTCTCCCTCTCTTTTCCCCCCCTCTCCCCTCTCTCCCCCCCTCCCTCCCTCCCCTCTCTCCCTCCCTCTCTCCCTCCTCTCTCTCCCTCTCCCTCTCCCCCCCCCCCCTCTCTCCCCCCCCCCCCCCCCCCCTCAGATCCCAGCCTCTCCCGGCAGCAGTGCCAGCAGTCTCACCGTGGTGACGGCCATGAGCAGCAACTCAGACAGCGGCGGGGCCAGGTGGGTCATGTGACCTCGAACAGGAAGATGGGGCGGGGCGGGTGTAGAGGGGGTCAGATTTAGGTTTTTGCAGCGTGACCACTGGTCGAGCTGAAGCGTGGGGGGTGTGTCCTGTGCCTGTGCAGGGGCGGAGACGAGCTGATCCAGAGCCCCAAAATCTCCCTGGATTCCAGCAGC
>CM045887.1:61027406-61059906 GCA_025169545.1 Anguilla japonica | reverse complement strand
GAGACGCTTTTGTGTGTTTGCTCCGAGGGCCTTGCGTTGTGAAAGGAAAGTGAGCACTGAGCAGGCCATCGACGGAATTATTCTTTTATTTATTGTTCGTGGAAGCTGAACTGACGCCCACGCTTGGACTTCTTCATCCAGTGGAGCCATTGTTTCTGTGTTCTATAGGTATTAACACGCATAGATATGTTAATGTGCCTGTATTGGTGCAGATCTGCTGTGGCTTTCGCCATTATCACGGCCTTTCATCTCACACACAATGAGTGCAGAAGCCTGTCTGTCTCTCCGCTTTTCAATGTGCCACACTCCTGGCCTTCTGTTTTTCCCGCTTGTTGAAGCCGTACTGTACCTGAAGGTCGTTAAATGGTTAAATGCGTTTATGTATGTGAATATAGATTCCTTTGTGTGTAAAAATGAGCGACTGTTTGAGTCCAGGGTCCATATGGCGGTGCGTTATGGCGGAGTAGGTGAGACCATCGCCAGATCTGGACATCGTAGGACAAATTCACGTTTTTGTTAGTTTCGCACCCCTGAATGTGGCAGCCCTTCTTCCCCCAAATGTATTTTGCTGTTACCATTTGTGTAGCTGAAGGCTGTTGAGGAGACACACAGTCGTTCTCTGGGCTCTTGAAGCTTGGGATAGCTTGTAGACTGCGTATGCCCTGCATTATCAAACCTCTGAGTGAATGTAGCAGCAACACCACCGTAGATTCTGCTCATTACAGTGGGACTGGAGCTCCAGGGGTTCTGGGATGGTGTGAGTAGAGAATGACAGTGCTACAGAAGCCGGGGGTGTTGGGGTTGAGAGCATGTGCATTGGGCTGTCCTGTCTGCTTACGGGACAGCTGGACTGGGTCCGTCCCATTATCCGAAGGCGTGGCCAAGACCTCCCAAACGGTTGCTTCCTTCACCGGTCGCCTGGGCGTTTGTTTAGCTGGTCACGGGGAGATGGCGGAGCGTAGGCATCCCTCTCTGCGGTGGCGTTAGCGCCTTCGCTAACCGCGGCGTCGTTGCTAACCGCGGCGTCGTTGCTAACCGCAGCGCTGTTGCTAACCTCAGCGTCATTGCTAACCTCAGCGTCATTGCTAACCTCGGCGCTGTTGCTAACCTCAGCGCTGTTGCTAACCTCAGCGTCATTGCTAACCACGGCGTCGTTGCTAACCTCAGCGCTGTTGCTAACCTCAGCGTCATTGCTAACCTCAGCGCTGTTGCTAACCACGGCGTCGTTGCTAACCTCAGCGCTGTTGCTAACCATGGTGCCGTTGCTAACCTCAGCGCTGTTGCTAACCTCACCGTCTGACTCTCCTGCTTCGCCCGCCTGCTCTGTTTGTCCTTATAACGGACGCTGGTTCCAGGTTACCTGGTCCTTAGCGGTGGAGAGCGAGCTCTTCGGCCCTCGCTGTGGCTAAAGCCGATGAATGATGAGTCACTCCCCCAGAACACACGGGAAGGTGCGTAATGGGTCTGCTTTCCCCTCCCCCTCGGTGAGCCCAGTTCAGAAACGTGTCGTTGCTGGAGGAGGGGAACCCCTAAATACGCTCATGATTCTCGTATTAAAGAACATCGACCCCCCACCCCCCCCCCCCCCCCTGAGTGTTTTCCTGTTTTTGTTTTGTGAAGCTGAGCCACACTCAGGGGCTTCTCAGCTGGGGGGAATAGTGAAGCTGACTACCCAGGGCCTGCAGGTGGCGCTTTTTCATATGTAGTTCATATAATTATTTTTGAACATTTTATAAAGTTGGGAGGGGGGCCCCACAGAGACTGCATTTGCGCAGGCCCCCGAAATTCGTGGTACGCCCCTGGCCCCGTGTGGCCGGTTGCGTTGTGGTCCGCGCCCCCACGCCGTGTTGTTTGACCCCTTGACCCCGCGGTGACCTCAGAGCGCAGGATGGACCGCATGGTCGCCGAGGGGCTGGAACGCAGCCGGCAGATGCAGGAGAACCTCTCCCAGCAGCTCTCCCAGACCCTCACCAACACGCTGTCCAACCGCCTGGACAAGGTGCTCCGCGACGAGATGAAGAAGACCGTCCCCCAGAGTGAGTCCACTTCCTGTTTCCCCCGTTTCCTGCTTCCTGTTTCCCCATTTCCTGCTTCCTGTTTCTTCCATTTCCTGCTTCCTGTTTCCTTGTTTCCTGTCCGGGACAATTAAACTGGGATAAGGCAGTCACGATGCCGCTGTACTGGTAACGTAAAACCGAGAGGAGCTCTACCAATCATGGAGTATGATGGTAACGACCAACAGAACTGTGCCGGCTGATTGGTGGATACCCTCTGGCTTTGCTTTGGGAAGAAACCAGGAAGTAGACTGAAAATTCCACCCGCCACTGTTAGTGTTGATCTATTGTTTGTTATCAGTGTACTTTGTGATTGGTGCAGCATAGAAGGTGACATCACAACCACATGTATTTGCTATCCATTTTCTGTCAAGGGCTCTGTTGAGAAGTGAATTTGCATTTGTATTATGCACGTATTATGCATTTATACATTTGTGCAGATGGAGGTTTGAGTCTCTCCACAATCCTCTGCATGTTTATAATAACGTTTCTGCTTCCAGGAAATATTTCATTGGTTTCTCTGAAATGGTTTTCAGTTTTTTTTTTGTCTGGTTTTTTTGTCCACGTATTTATTTATATTTTTTAAGGGAAAGATGTTGTTTATTTATCAGAGCAGATGTGTATCGATGACCGGCAGTCTGGTGCAGAACGTGCTGATGATGGTGTTATTAGATTCTCCTCAGGCTCACGCTGCTAGGTGCAGGGCCCCTAGTCCTGCAGTCTCACAGATACTGCACGCCAGACTGCGCTATCTGCCCCGCCTAATCTGCTATCTGCCCCGGCTAATCTTCCTCCTGCCCCCCCTCAGGCTTAGATAAGCCTGGCATTCTCCTGTTTCTGAAAGGCCTGGCCATCTACCCCGGCCGAGGGTCTGTCCTGGCTCTGTGGGGGAGATTTTTATCTGGGCCGTTCTTTTACGAGAAGCCGGATCGCACTCTGAGCCGTGAAGTGAGCCGGGACGTGCGGGTCCGTGACCCGGCTGCAGGGGACTACGGTCTGCTCGCAGTCAAACGCTCAGTGTTTAATGAACTCCTACAGGGTGCATATGAGCCCTGTCGGGACTCGTATGAACTCTGTTAAGTTGATTTAACTCTGGTTGTTTTACTGTGCTGGCTCACTGAGGGTCTCTGCTGTCAGGCCACAGTTGTTGGTTTTGCTGGATCTCCTTGAACGGTGTGGAGTATAAATGCTTTGCAGTCACATGCGATCTGAACCAGGCGCTTAATCCAGAAACGCTTTTCAGCTCGGCCAGTGCTCAGCACCAATGGTGTCGGTTCTGTAGGAGATTCGGGGAAGTGTGTTAGTGGATCGCCCCACTTGTGAGGCCGGTGGAGTGTGTCTGTTGTTATCCCGCAAACATTGAATCGCCAAACGTGTTTTTGTTTTTGGGTTATCCTTGGGCCGGGGGTTCCTTGTTTAGCCAATAGGGGGCTGTTGTGCGTTCTTTGACAGAAAGCTACATTTTGTTCTTTTTTTTTTTTCCCCAGACACTTTGGTTTGATAGCTAGCTTACGCTACTGTTAGCGAATGCGATTCCGTTCAGCAGCTATTGGATCACGTTAACCAATTCGTTAGCCACCAGTCCTGTGGAGTTAAATGTAGCACGTGCGCTCTGTAGGTCTGGTTACGCGGGTTTAGTGATGTCACTTCCTGTTCCCATCGAGTTTCCCCTGCTGGCATCCCCCCGTGTTTCTTGACTTATCCAAATTTGCTGTTGAATTGTTTTTTGATCCCTGCAAGACTTTAGAATCGATTATTATCTGGAATGTATACAGTTTTTGCAAAATTGTGTGTTCAGGTATGTGTGTATACAGAGGCCGTGTTTAGTCCACACTTAACCCATAATGCCTTTGTTCGGTCGCCATGGCGCGGTGGCGCTGGCAGCGATCTCTAAGAGCCTGGAGCCGGTGACGGGTCAGCTGAGCACCACCATCGCCGCCAAGCTGACCGCCGTGGAGGGGACGCTCAAGGAGAACGTCTCCAAGGTGGTCAAGAGCAAGGTCAGTGCCCGGGGGTCCCAGAACCAGAACCAGAGCCAGAACCAGGGCCTTTCTTTACATTCCTGTCAGTACTGCATCTGTATGTGAGGTAATAGAGCTTCTCCTGTCAGTACTGCATCTGTGTGTGAGCTAATAGAGCTTCTCTCGTCTGTACTGCATCTGTGTGTGAGGTAATAGAGCTTCTCCTGCCAGTACTGCAGCTGTCAGTGGCTCCTGTCAGTACTGCAGCTGTCAGTGTTTGTGTCTGTAGAGCTCCTCCTGTCAGTACTGCAGCTGTCAGTGGTTTGTGTCAGTAGAGCTCCTCCTGCCAGTACTGCAGCTGTCAGTGGTTTGTGTCAGTGGTAACACCACGCGACTCTCCAGGAAGGGGAGGAACTTCCCTGTGCTCAGTGTAAGAGATGATGAGCCGTGAGCCGTTGTGCAAGGTCCTGTGTGAGAGCAGTGTGGTCTGTTCTGTGGTGTAATGATGTTATGTTTTTTATCAGCAGTCAGAGTTTTTCTGTGCTCGCCCTGGCTCCTGCTGTTCTGGATTTCAAACAGATGCTAAAAAACAAACACTTTTTTAGAAATTCACTGTTGGGATTACGTGATTCAAACTGTTTTGAAAAACTAATTAAAGTGAAGAAACTTTCCTTCAAAAGCCTGTTATCTGTGCTTAGATGCGTAATGGTGATCGCGGCCTGCTTGGACGTATTGGCTTAATTTGCTGTAAAAATGGACTAAAAAACTTTCGTACTAAGATCACGTTTTTAGGATGTTTGAGTGAACAGAAGCTCTTCCAGCTGTGGTGAGCGCGCTGTCTGAAATGACACTGTGTGTGGCTCAGTACCATTTTCAAAAGCAGTGTGTTTGAAAGCCTGGCCATAATGACGTGTGTGATGTCACTGCCCCTGTTCCCACCCCCTGCGCAGAACACGACCGACGCGATTGGCCGGGCGGCGGCCGACGCCCTCCAGGGCCCCATCCAGGCGGCCTATAAGGAGGCGTTTCAGAGCATCGTCCTGCCGATGTTCGAGAAGGGCTGCCAGTCCATGTTCCAGCAGATTAACGACAGCTTCAAACAGGGCACGCACGAGTGTGAGTGTCCCCCCCCCCCCCCCCCCGGCCTCCACCTGTCCCAGCATGCACCACACCCACACATTACCAGCCCTCTTTTATGCGCATTCTATTATCAGTTCACCCTCTTTAAGTGAGAGTAATGACCGAGACTGCAAACACAAATACGCACCTAACCCAAAACAAACACATTTACCTGGGCTCTTCAGAGAGACTGCCTGGAGATTACACTGCAGCACTCGTACAGAATAAATCACCTTTCTGAACTAAGACTGCCATTTTGAATCGGCTTAGGCTCTGAGGAAACTTTTTTGGTTTTGGTTACAGCATCGTCCCATACTGAGAGAACCTTTTCTCTTTTTTTAAAAAATCTTTCACTGTACTGTACCCTCCAGATGTGAATGACTGAGCCCCAGGTTTTGGGCGTGGTCGACCCCCGGTTGTGTCACGGTCCAGATGTGAGTGACCGTGCCTCCTCTTTCCTGCGCAGATATCCAGCAGCTGGAGAGCCACCTGAAGAACAGGAAGCAGCGGGAGCACGACGCGCGGGACCCTCTGATTGGCCAGCTGCAGCAGCTGGTGGACTCCTTCCAGACCTCCAGCGACCAGCTGGCCAATAGCGTGACTGCGAGCGTGCGCTCGGAGGTCCAGCACCAGCTGCACATGGTCGTGGGGAAGTGAGTGTGATGCACACACACACGTGTGTGATACGCGCACACGCATGTGCGATGTGGGGTGATGGTGTAGTAATATGTCATTTGGGAGGGTTGGTATAGGTCATGTGTGATGTCAAAGAGTGGTGTAAGTAGTGTGATTTACCATAGTGGTATAAGTGATTTAGGAGAGCGATGTGTGTGATATGGGTCATTTTAGCAGAGAGGTTTAAGTGATGTGTGTGATTTAGGATTGTTTTATAAGAGATGTACAATTTAGGAGAGTGGTCTAAGTGGTGTGTGTGATTTAGGAGAGTGGTATAAGTGATGTGCTTGATTTAGGATCGTTTTATTCAGTATGTGATGTACGATTTAGGAGAGTGGTATAAGTGGTGTGTGTGATTTAGGAGAGTGGTATAAGTGATGTGTGTCATTTAGAAGAGTGGTGTAAGTGATGTATGTGATTTAGGAGAGTGGTATAAGTGGTGTGTGTGATTTAGGAGAGTGGTATAAGTGATGTGTGTGATTTAGGAGAGTGGTATAAGTGATGTGTGTCATTTAGGAGAGTGGTATAAGTGATGTGTGTCATTTAGGAGAGTGGTATAAGTGATGTGTGTCATTTAGGAGAGTGGTATAAGTGGTGTGTGTCATTTAGGAGAGTGGTGTAAGTGGTGTGTGTGATTTAGGAGAGTGGTATAAGTGATGTGTGTGATTTAGGAGAGTGGTATAAGTGTTGTGTGATTTAGGAGAGTGGTATAAGTGATGTGTGTGATTTAGGAAAGTGGGATAAGTGGTGTGTGTCATTTAGGAGAGTGGTATAAGTGATGTGTGTGATTTAGGAGAGTGGTATAAGTGTTGTGTGATTTAGGAGAGTGGTATAAGTGTTGTGTGATTTAGGAGAGTGGTATAAGTGATGTGTGTCATTTAGGAGAGTGGTATAAGTGGTGTGTGTCATTTAGGAGAGTGGTATAAGTGGTGTGTGTCATTTAGGAGAGTGGTATAAGTGATGTGTGTGATTTAGGAGAGTGGTATAAGTGTTGTGTGATTTAGGAGAGTGGTATAAGTGTTGTGTGATTTAGGAGAGTGGTATAAGTGATGTGTGTGATTTAGGAGAGTGGTATAAGTGATGTGTGTGATTTAGGAGAGTGGTATAAGTGGTGTGTGTGATTTAGGAGAGTGGTATAAGTACTCACCCCCCCGTGCCCCCCCCCCCAGCCTGCAGGACTCCATCCTGACGCAGGTGCAGCGCATCGTGAAGGGGGAGGTGAGCATGGCCATGAAGGAGCAGCAGGCGGTGGTCACCTCCAGCATCATGCAGGCCATGCGGTCTGCCGCGGGCACGCCCATCCCCACCGCCCACCTGGACTACCAGGCCCAGCAGGCCAGCATCCTGCAGCTGCTGCAGCAGGGCCAGCTCAACCAGGCCTTCCAGCAGGTACCTGCTGCCCCCCTCCTCCGCTCCCCAACACCTGCTGCCCTGCTCCCCAATACCTGCTGTCCTGCACACGGACACCTGTGCTCACACCCAAACACCTGCCCCGCCCCCAACACCTGCTGTCCTGCACCCAGACACCTGCTGCCCTGCTCCCCAACACCTGCTGTCCCGCACCCGAACATCTGCTTTCCCGCACCCAAACACCTGTCCCACAGCCAGACACCTGTACTCACACCCAAACACCCGCTCCTCCGCTCCCCAGCACCTGCTGCCCCCCTCCCCAACACCTGCTGTCCCGCTCTCCAACACCTGCTGCCCCCTCCCCAACACCTGCTGTCCCGCTCTCCAACACCTGCTGTCCCGCTCTCCAACACCTGCTGCCCCGCTCCCCAACACCTGCTGTCCCACTCCCCAGCACCTGCTGGCCCCCTCCCCAACACCTGCTGTCCTGCTCCCCAACACCTGCTGCCCCGCTCCCCAACACCTGCTGTCCCGCTCTCCAACACCTGCTGCCCCCCTCCCCAACACCTGCTGTCCCGCTCTCCAACACCTGCTGTCCCGCTCCCCAACACCTGCTGTCCTGCTCCCCAACACCTGCTGTCCCGCTCTCCAACACCTGCTGCCCTCCTCCCCAACACCTGCTGTCCCGCTCTCCAACACCTGCTGTCCTGCTCCCCAACACCTGCTGTCCTGCTCCCCGACACCTGCTGCCCCGCTCTCCAACACCTGCTGCCCCCCTCCCCAACACCTGCTGCCCCGCTCTCCAACACCTGCTCCGCAGCCAGACATCTGCACCACACCCAAACAACTGTGGGGTATAGGGTGTAGGGTAAAGGGTGCATTATAAGCCCTGTGTTGGGTATAGGGTGTATAAGCCCCGTGGGGTATAGGGTGCACTATAAGCCCTGTGTTGGGTATAGGGTGTATAAGCCCTGTGGGGTATAGGGTGTCGGGTATAGGCTGCTCATGTTGCTGTGCTCCCTGTACAGGCTCTCTCTGCGGCTGATCTGAACCTGGTTCTGTACGTGTGTGAGACCATCGACTCCCAGCAGGTGTTCAGCCAGCACCCCTGCCCCCTCATCCAGCCCGTCCTGCTGTCCCTGATCCAGCAGCTCTCCACCAACCTGGCAACCCGCTCCGAGCTCAAGATCAGGTACGTGCACACGTCACAGACACGCAAACGCGCGCGCACACACACACACACTCACTCACACGTGAACACAAGCGCACATCCACACACGCACATGCACACACAATACAGCACCCCAGTCTATCCTTAGCTGAAGTGTTTTATTTTTGTCCTTTCATCAAAGGTAGAGTGCGCTATTCTTACACGCTGAAGTGTAGCTCCTGTCTGGCTGATTAGCGGCATTAATATTTCATTTATTAAACAGCACTGAAGCCATAAAGAGCTTCTCCACCGGCCTGCCTGCCTGCCTGCCTGCCTGCCACCGCATGCATCTGTTCAGTGAGCAGGTTTCAGACATGCTGTTGAAGGCTTGTCCATCAGACCCGGAGTCTGAACCCTGCCCTGTTTCTCCTCCTCCCCTCAGCCTCTCTGAACCCTGTGAGGTGTGAGGTCACAGAGGTGTGAGCAGAACGTTCCTAACTGAACGTTCTAACGCTGATGTCACAGTCGCTCCTGGTGACTGAAGGCAGCGGGGTTCTAGAACACTGACTTAAAGAAAAATAGATCATTAAAAAACATTCCAAAATGGCCTGGTCTTGATGAGCTATTTATGGCTGATTTGCCTTTTCTCGCCGAGCCTCCAAACTGTGTGCTTAGTTTTATTGGCCTGTGCCTGAAATGCAGGAGTTATCTGCCACCTGTCCCCTCTGTGTGTGTGTGTGTGTGTGTCTGAGTCTGTGAGCATGTGTGTACGCGTGTGAGTGTGCACGCGCAAGTATAAAAATACCCACAGGCCTACTTAAATATGAATGTGAGTTAATCTCCTGTGCTAGTCCGTGCCATTTGAAGCTGATATAACACTGTCACTGCTTGGCATGCTGAGGAGGAATTGCACTGAAGTTATATTTCCCTCCACAACCCCCTTAAAGGATAACACTGCAGTCATTTTCATTTTTTTCAGTATTTTCAACATATCCGATGATAAGGCCAAAACCAACAATGTTTCTGGCCAACTCTCAATGAATTTATCTTATGAGCAATTATTGTCCGTTTAGAGAAACGCTGACGTACCGGAAAAAAGTATTTTTAAAAAGTCCAAGAGATGTGATGTTGCTTTGGTCTGCTTAATTCACCATTATGAAGAACCTGGCCTTTGTGCTTATTACTGAAACGACTTCATAAACTGTCGATTTCTTTTTTGATTGTGTGGAAAGTAGTTCAGCACGGCACCAAAGTTCTGAAAACAGTCCCAGTCGAAACAGAACAATTGGCTCCATTTTGAAGTAAATTTGGTTTAAAAAGTACACTGGCCACAGTTTTCTGAGAAATAAGTTGCATGTTCTGAAAATGGAAGCGTACGTTCCTGAGCTGTGTGCAGTGGCTGCGGCTTTTTTTGTCTGAACGCTAAACGAGGTAGGAGCGTGTCAGAAGGTTCTGCGAGTTCAGTCCCGAAACATTTTGGGTTTTGGTATTTTCATAGGACATGTTGACGGTAGTACTGAAGAAGAAAAAAAAAGAAAATGGCGGTTCATCCTTTAAAATCCCACCAGTACGGACAGGATCCCCAAAGAGCCGCGCTCCTGGTGTTTACCGCCATTCTTTCACAGAACGGGGGGGTTAATGCCTCAGATTAATGTTGCGATAACCCCTTACCCCCCCCCCCCCCCCCCCCCACCGCCACCCAACCGTTAGTTTAAATGTATTGGATTGGTCTACGGATCTGCGAAATTGGGACTTATCTCCCAGTGCACTGTGGGACAGGACCATCTGGCCACCCGAGTCGGATTTGGGGCCTGTACAGGATTGGGTTATCTAACGCTCCGTTTTTACAAATGGGGGGGTAGGGGGGCGGGGATGAGGCAAAATTGTCCTTAATTTCTTTCTTAATCGGATGGCTGAACCCTGAGGGGGGGAGCGTGAGCTCAGCAGCAGAGAGAGGAGCTGTTTCAGTGCTCAGCTCAGCTGCGTTGGCTGAAATGCACTCTTAACAGCTTATTTTGTGAAACTTGTGTGCATTCTCTCTCTCCCCCCTTTTCTATCTCTCTTCTCACTCTCCCTCTACCCCCCTCTCCTCTCCCTCTCTCTGACTCTATTCTCCCTCTTTCACATGCCCCCCTCTCTCTCTCTCTCTCTCTATTCTCTTTCTCATGCCCCACCTCTGTCTCTCTCCTCCCCTCTCTCTCCCCCCCCCTCCCCCCCCCCCCCCCCCTCTCTCTCTCTCTCAGTTACCTGGAGGATGCGGTGATGAACCTGGACCACAGTGACCCGGTAACCCGGGACCACATGAGCTCGGTGCTGACCCAGGTGCGCCAGAAGCTCTTCCAGTTCCTGCAGCAGGACCAGCAGGGCCCCCTGAGCAAGCGGGCGCGGCGCCTGGTGATGATGCTGCAGGGCCTGGTCACCCAATAGGCCGTGTGGCCTGTGTTTCTCAGAGGGGCTGATGGGAGGTGTAGTCCAGAGCAGCTGTAGTCTACTCAGCACCTCGAAAAAAAGAAAAAAAAAAAAAAGAAACTTTTTACGCCATTGGTTGCCCCTCATCCCCTGTCCTGCCTCATCAACCACCAACCCCTTCGCCCCCCCCAACCAGGCTTTGGGCTTTCATTTTAACACAAAAAGAGCACTAAAGATGGCGGTTGCCCTGCCGTCACCCCACCCCCCTGCCTGTGCTCCAGAGGAGGTTGTTTTGCGGGCCGCTGGTCGCAGAAACGGATACCGGAATGCCACTCGCCTTTTTTTGACACGTTTTTCTTATTCCTCGTTTTGCAATGTGGGGGGAGGGAGGAGGGTGGAGGGAGGAGGGAGGGGTGGGGGCAGACAAAACGGAAGTACAGCAAGAGAACTGACCTGACAGTGGAGCCTGACGGAGAACGTTTCTGTTCGCATCTTTTCTACATTCAGGCGCATCGTCCTGCGTTTCTGGGGCTGTTGTCTCGGAAACGGAAAAGACTACAAAGATGGAGACTGTTTTTCTTCTCCATATCTTCCTTTAATGTTTTATTGCCATATAAGCAGCCATCTTTTTTTGTTGTTTGTTTTGTTTATTAGTTTTTTTTTTGTTGTAATTTTTGTCTCTGGAAAAGAAAGCAGGAATTAAATCCCATGGTACAAATGGTTTCCTCTCATTGTGGGTGGAGCAAATCTGGCGCTTAACCCCGCCCCCACCATGGCCCCTCCCCCTGCCCTCTCAGCTTGCCATACTTTGGACTGAACTTATTTCGAAACTTGGACTACTTCCCCTGGGCTTCGTAACAGCCGCTGTTAATACTACACTGTTGCTTTTGTTTTAGGTTTTTTTTTTTTTGGTCAAGTGTGGGGCAAGTCACCGCCTTGTAGAGGTGTTGCGGGTGTGGGTGTTGATGGTCTCGTGAACAAACGCTGTGCACTTGAAACGCTGTTTTTTTGTGAGGCTGGGTGAGGTCCGCTGGTGGTCGTGCATGTTGTCATATTTAAGGAAGGTTGATATTTACCACCGGTTCAGTGCGATACCCCCCTCAAAATCCCCTTTTTTAAAATGCAGAGGGTTACTAATTGTCATCTAGGCTCAAAAGAACTGCTTATATTTATAACACCGGTCATTATAACGGTTGTTGAAGGCGTTATAAGAACCTGCATTATACTAGTGGGTCCCTAGAGGGCAGTGTTGTGCTGATTGCCGTATGGAGACTGATCACTGCGTCTGCGCCCGCCAGTAAAAACTCCTGGAGATCCTGGACTGCGTTCTCTGTTTCCAAAAATGTTTAACTTGTCCCCGTGGCCACAAAATCGAAGTTAACGGTGAATACCCCACGCGCCCTGTAAATGTGACCTACGGTGCGTTGTCAAGCCTTCCATTAGAGGTTCTGTTCCCGGCTCAGATTGTGGGGGAAATATGAAGGCAATAGTATTTTTTTGTTGTAACCGTTGACAGGAGGAAGCCCTCCTGCGCCCGAAAGCCGTGTTCTACAGCCTCAACATTTGTTAATCCATAATGATAATGTCCGCGCCCACCTGGAGATCTGTTTTTGGGCGTGTCCTGTCCCGATCAATTGTAGTGATGTCACTTTTCTTTACGAGGCACGGGTAGAACTCGATTATCTGTGACGATTATCTGTGGTCTCCAGGTGTTAGAAAGTATTTCTTCCCGAGCCCAAAGTGTAGGAACTTTAGAAGTGCCTTAAAAACGTCGTTTATTCTCTTATCGTTTGGTTTATATGTCCTAACATCACCGCTCTGGGGCCGTATGAGACGGTTGCGAATCGCCAGAGAACAGCTGTAGTTCAGCTAAGAGTAACGGACAAGTGAGCCTTCTTGAATCAGAGCTTTCGCGCGCTGTGAATGATGCCGAGTGATTTGAACCAATCGCAGAATGTTTTGACTGGCTTAACTTCAAATGCCGAGGAAAACCCGATGAAATTGTTCATGGGGATGTCTCATTTGGCTACAGAGGGAAAGTGTTTGTTTGGCCAACATGGACCCTGAGTCTCCTGGTTTATCCTGACTCAGAGATAAATTTAAATTCGGACCGACAAATATTTTGGGGAAAATTTTAAATAAATTTACCAATGCTGCATGTACAAAGCCTGTCATTATAAAAGGCTGTACGTTAATTTTGGATTCTCGTTCTTATTTTTTTATTACTTATAGTATATGGTTGTCCATTGTTAATTCCTTCCTAGCATTAATCTACAGGGTCACCTGAAGGCTAATGTGTAGGGCACGCTAACTTCAAGAAGAAATGCTTGTTAGATGAAGAGAAGCCATAACGAGCGACAAAACAAGGGTGTGTGAACTCAATAGCCCTGTGTTGTTCCGAGTTTAGAAACCTTGACCTTTAGAACAATGTATACTTTTACATGTAGGGGGCGCTAGACCATTAGTGTGAGAGAACAGAACTGACGCTGCGCTTCCAATCACCGTAAATGCACGTTTTAAGTGGCAACGTTTTCCACACTATTTCGAGGCCCGTTGTTAAACATTGAAAAGCCTTTTCTAGCTGTTAGAACCAATTTGCATGGCTGACTAATGTTGAAAGTGTTGCGCGAGGCCGGCAAATCCCAAACCTCCCCGCCCCCCATTTAACCGCTTTCCATTTTAGGGATTTTTCCCTTTAATAGTGACGAAAATATTCTTTGTAGGTTCCTGATTCTAGGTCAGCTTTAACAACCGTTGACAAAAAAAAAAAACGTTTGAGCATGTTTTTGCTTGTTTCAACCCTGTATATTCAAAAACACAAGGATGTACTTACATTTTCAAGGACACAACCTTTTTGTTCGGTTTCCAGTTGAGGGCCGAACTTCAAGCAGTCCTGAAATGCTGCAACTCGTTTCAGGTCTTTTTTTTTTTTTGAATATACATATATGGTTTGGGGAAAATGGCCATCTGCAACATCCTTCAGTTGCATTGTACTCAGTATTACACCGCCAGTTTGTTTAGAATTAATACCCACCCCGTTTTCAGACCGTGTGTTCTGCTAGCTGAGCGTTTTCAAGTCTAAAATAATGGTAATACAAAAGCGCGTGTTAATGTGACAGGTAACCGCTTTAATCAGGATAATTTAGATGCAGTTACAACCTCCATTTAGTCATGTTTGATACTGATCAGGGTGAAGAAAACACATTTGAATGTCTGGAGGCTTGCACATGTGTGTGGTATATATATATACATATATAAATATATTTTCCAGGTTCATAAAACTTAGATTGAGCTTTTGTTTGTGTAAGAAATCCGATCATTTGTACTTTTCGGCCGTGTTAGAGAAAATGTTATGTTCATTGTGTTTGGAATATTTTGTTGTATATTTTACACTTGTTTCTTTTACCTTAGGCTTGATGTTTTTGGATAAAAAAATACATTGTTCAATAATAAAATTTGGTGTTTTGATTGGCGTGTTTTTGAGTATCCTCTTCGTCTGCTGAGGGGGGGGGGGGGGGGGGGGGGGGGGGGCGCGGCGGCGATGCTAGGCTCAAATTCATTGACTGATCTCCTTTATGATCCACTGCCATGTTACCTCCGCTAGGCGGAGTGAAGATTCTGAGCAGGTTAGCAGAAAAGTTGCTGCAATATTTATATGGGATTTTGGCTAAGGAATGGTGGTCATACCTATATATAGTATTTCTTGAATATTACAACGAACTGTTATGGTGGCATGCCAATTAATCGGCATGTTTTTGGTTGCTAGAAATCGATTCCCGGGTTGGACACTGTCGTTGTACCTTTGAGCCAATGTACTTAACCTGCATTGCTTCAGTATATAACCCGCTGTATAAATGGATACTATAAATACATGCTATAATAAAAAAGTGTAAGTCGCTATGGATAAGATTAAAATTTCGTCACGCCCGTTTAGGGGATAGATCCATTGGACACAAAACCTGTGATACTTTCAACAAAACTTTGGGTTAATATCAGGGTTTTTCCCCAAAGACGTCGTTTGTGGTTAACATACAGAACAAATTTAATTATCATAAATTTAATTAAGCATTTCTATCCCATAACCTCCCAGTATTGGCATACCGTGCACGGAAATTAGAATATTTTAATCACCTTTTCCCACTGAAGCGTTTTTGCGGAGAAACGCTCTCGAATGTGCCTCCATCTCGCGCACGCCCCCCTGCCACCTCTCCTCCCTCCTCCCTCTCCTCTCCCTCTCTAGGCAGCGAGTAGCGTACTCGCTTATGGAGTGAGCATGTGCCGGGTTAGTCTCACTCTTACACTCTGAAGAAACGGGCAGGTGTCTGAAGAGTCCTGCGCTCCGCTCTCTGCTTTCGGCATCCTCCTTTCCGCGTGGATTACAGTGCTTGTCCTACCGTTTATTTCCTGAATCGGTTTCGTTTTTTATTTCTCTCTGATTTTCTTGTCGGACTAAAAAAAGTATGAGATCCCGTTTAAATTATGCGTGCTTCCTCGTGCCTGTTGCTCTACAGTTCAGTAAGTAAAACTCTCTGTTACTTGATTTTGTTGTTTCGATTTTGATTGCGACTGTGTGTGTGTGTTTCCTTTATGTGCACGAGGATTTGGCGTGAATTTTTACTGCACTGCTACGGAAAAAATAGCCCTGCTAGAAGTTTTTGTATTTCTACTTGCGCTGAATTGCAATCTTTGATTCATTGACATCAGCTGGGAAAGTTGATGAGCAAGACTCGTACGCCCCTTAGACGACAGCGGAACACTTTTATTCTTGGATCGCGGTGGTGGACTCTTACCCAGTTTGGGTTCTCGATAGATCGACATATTAATGTATCCCGGTGGATATGCACGGGATACGAGATTTATGATAATTTCCTTGGAAATGAGTATTTGTTTCGCTAGCACGCATGTCAGTGGCTGCTGTGTTATTATGCTTTTTGCCAGAATGGGATCGCCTTGAGATTTCCGTCCTTTATAACGGGAGTTTATTAACTGTAATGCAGTTGCTTCTCGTTGTGCTTAATTTAAGTTATCTGTTTTCATTTGGTTGCTATAAAGGTAATACATCAACGGAATTACTGTCGGTTTCTTTGGAGCGAAATCCCGAAAGCTCTAGGGACCTGGGGAGAGAAATCCATCCGAATTTAAAACCCATTAGGAAATTAACCACAGCAGGTTTTGTTAGTGCATCGCATATCACAGTAATAACATTTTGGTACACAAGGTAGTTTTATCAGACATAGCCTCGCGCAGGTCCGCGGAAAAGAGAACACTGCTGCTAAATAATCAGAGGGGACAAAACCACAGAGCGGTTCGACATCCGCTTGCCGCTACGCGCTCAAGCTCGAGTTCAACTGTCGGTTTCTTTTCTTGCGGTGGAACAGAGTGGTAGCGGTATGCGACGCCAGCTGGCGAGAAACCCTGCCGCGAACTTGTGGGGTGATCAGTTTAAAAGGATTCTTAACGGCGCTGTCGAGCGTCTACAAAGTACGCGCATCTAATGACTGTACCAACTCCGCAGGACGATTGACGTATCGGTAGCCTTCACCGACGTGGTGGTCCTGTTGGCTTTAATTCGCCCCCAAAGAGGGATGCTGATGTTAGACCATCCCTTTCGGGATTTAGTAGGAAAATCCTCGAGAAAAAAAATATGAATTTAAGGTACTGGCATATCGCTTTGCCTCCATACCGCTAAGGATTATGAACCCGTGCGTTTGCTTTCCTTTAATTCGTCTGTGTCGCTGTCATTATATAATGCATTGTTTGCCATTCCTTCCCCCTGACTGTTTATGATGTAGGTGTATATAAAATCCGTTTGAAACGATGCAGCTCTTAATCTCCATATTAACTTCGGTGACGCACGGGCTGGCGAGGGTGAACATCTGTAATCTGAAAACCAGCGCGCGCGTACTGGCTGGATCTTGGGGATGTGCGTTCTCTGCCGGTTTAGCTATCCTGAAAGCGCTTTTTCATTCAGTAATCCAACTTTCACGTGTATGCCTCACGCACTGCTGGTCTTGCTATGCTTGTTCTTAACTGTGCGTGTGTGTGCGTGCGTGTGTGCGCGCGTGCAAATGTTTGTTTGCATTGTGGGATTACAGCTCTACAATATGTGTTTCACGATTATTTTCTATAAAATGTATTCGTCTGCCAGTCACATTCACGCAGAATTATTTATGATTACTTGTCATTTAACACCTGTTAAATTATGCTATCTTATGATTTATGGTCATATTTTATCAATGCAATTGACTTTAATCATACTGTACGCAGGCATGAATAATTTTGTTTAGAGTATTTTCAGTCACACAGGAAGACAGTTTACATCAACAAGAACAGATCAGGGTCTAAAAGTTTTGAACACTGTTGCTCAGACCACTGCTCTACACTGCTGCTCTGACCACTGCTCCACACTGGGGTGAGGTAGCTCAGGAGGTAAGAGCGGTTGTCTGGCAGTCGGAGGGTTGCTGGTTCGATCCCCCGCCCTGGACGTGTTGAAGTGTCCCTGATTGGTACCTTACATGGCAGCCTTTCACCATTGGTGTGTGAGTGTATTTGTGAATGGGTGAACGAGAGGCATCAATTGTGAAGTGCTTTGGATAAAAGCGCTATATACATGCAGTCCATTTACACTGCTACTCTGACCACTGCTCCACACTGCTGCTCTGACCACTGCTTCATGCCTTGTGAGATTATATGTCAGTTTACCCTCAAACTCACCAGAATGTTGTGTAGCAGATGCACAGAAAGGAGTAGGCATCAGGAAACCCAGTGCATTGTGGACCTTTTCGAATGGCTACATCCATGAAATGCTTTGCCGCATAATCAAATGCTCGTGTAACACACCACACCTATTCTTTCTCTTTTTTTCTCTCTCTTTCTCACCTTCTTCTTTCCATCTCGCTTCCCATTCCTCTCCTGATCTTTCCGCTTTCTCTCTCACCCTCTCTCTCTCTCTCTCTCCCTCTCTCACACCCTCTCACCCTCTCTCTCTCTCTCTCTCTCTCACACCCTCCCTCTCTCTCTCTCTCTCTCTCCCCCTCTCCCCCCCCCCCCCCCCCCCCCCCCCCCCCCCCCACCCTCTCTCTCGCCCATACAGCCCTGCTCCTGTCATGTGGAGTACACACTATCGGCAGTTTGCTAAACTGCTGCTGTTAGCCAGCATGCAGAGCGGACATCACTCACTCTGATTGGTTCGAGGCTCGCTTGGGAGACCGGCTCCTTTGTCTCCGCCCCTTCCTGTCAGATACGATTCATGGCTGTTCATTAGTAGCCTGCCGCGCCGAGCGTAATTCATAATTACACAAACAGCGTGCGCGTGCACACACACACACACACACAAACGCATACACAAATACACTAACACAAACACACTTATACAAACACGCACACACACATCCTTACCTCTCTCTCTCTCTCTCTCTCTCACACACACACACACACACACACACGCCCAAACACACACACACACAAACCCACTCACACAAACATGCGCACACATCAACAGACACGCAAACACACATACACACACACACACTAACTCACACACATCCTTACCTCCCTCTCACACACACACACACACGCACATACATACACACACACACACACACACACACACACTAACTCACACACACACATATCCTTACCTCTCTCTCTCACACACACACACACACACACGCCCACACACACACACACAAACACACTCACACAAACATGCGCACACACCAACAGACACGCAAACACATACACACACACACTAACTCACACACATATCCTTACCTCTCTCTCAAACACACACATGCACATACATACACACACACGCACGCACACACACTAACTCACACACACACATATCCTTACCTCTGTCTCTCACACACACACACACACACCCTCAACTCTCTCTCTCTCTCACACAGACACACACACACACATACACACACGCACGCACACAGACACACACGCATATCCTTACCTCTCTCTCTCACACACACACACACACACACACACACACACGCACACGCACACACACACCACCCAGCGTCTCTCATTGATTATTAATTTTCTGCGTTCATCGCTCAGGAATGGGGATAAATGACCGGGCCGGCGTCTCCCCGCGCCCCTCGCCCCTCGCCACGCCGGGAAAGGTGCTTACGCTTCAGCCGACTCATTACAGGGGTCTTAATCACCAAACAATTAGGCTAATTAATTCTGGCCCTGCTTTTGATACAGGTGCCACCCTGGGCTCTCTCTCTCTCTCCCCCTCTCTCTCTCTCTGTCTCTCTCTCCCCCTCTCTCTCCCTCTGTCTCCCTCTGTCTCTCTCTCTCTCTCTCTCTCTCTCTCTCTCTCTCTCTCTCTCTCTCTCTCTCTCTGTCTCTCCCCCTCTCTCTCTCTCTCTCCCCCTCTGCTCTGTTTTGTTTTGCCTGGCTCGTGTAAACTTGTTGTGATGCGAGTTTCCGTAGTCATTAAGGGGCGTGCGAGGCGTGGAGTGCGGTTTTTAAAATTCAGCAGCCCGAGCCATTAGGAGATGCCCGGTCTGAACTCCTCCACCCCCACCTCTCTCCGCAGCCGAGGACGGGCTAGTGTGGGGAGGAGGGAGAGAGGGAGGGAGGGAGGGAGGAGGGGGGGTAAGAAAGCAAACAAACCTGAAACAAAAGCAGATGTGTTGTGACAACCTCCCATACCCCTGCCCCCCCCCCCCCCCCACCCCCCTACCCCCACCACCAGAGTTGTTTTTCTAGACTGAATGAATATTCAACAACAAGCTACAAGCTTAATCGAGTCAGTGGGTACAAGAACTAATGTACTTTTGAGGCTTTTATGATTATCTGTGTGTGTGTGTGTGTGTGTGTGTGTGTGTGTGTGAGAGCATGTGTGTGTGTGAGAGCATGTGTGTGTGAATGCGTGTGCGTCACTGTCCATATGTTGCGAGTGTAAAACGAGAGAGAGAGAGAGAGCAAGAAACTCATTTGTCCTTACAGGACACATGCTCTGCATTGAACTCTGGGTAATGAGAACACCTCTTCACGCAGCTGGGATACGACAGATTGTATCCAAAATGGGGGCTCCGTCCCATTGGAGCAGTCACCCGAAGCCCCGCTGGGCTGTCCCAAATGGGGCCGGGTGCCGTCCTGTTGGGTCTGCTCATCATTGCCCCGGGGGACCCCAATCTTACACAGCACACCTGGGCCAGGTCACCTGGGACCCCTCTCTTCCGCACGTCAGCTAGGAGCGCAGGAGCCAGTGAGAGTGAGGTCATCAATGATGTCATCGACATCGCCTCCTTCACCCGCAAAGTCGCTGCTGGCAGTTTGCCGTAGCTTGGAATTAGCGTTATTACGGGGAAATGCCTGCAAATTGTAAGTCCTGGACTTTTTTTTTTAAAGGCTGAATAGAGTCCAGATAATTTCAGAGAGATGGCAGAGTGGACTGAAGCTTAGCTTTTTGACAGAATACATAAAATCGCTTGTGATGCTAGCGACCACATCCTTAACAGAAGAAACCCAGCGTCTCAGAGTGATGTCACCCATAAAGGCTAGCTGCGTGCCATAATTGGGCCTTATAGATGCGTTCTTTTTGAACCACTGTTTGACTGAACTGAGGTGGAATACCAAGGGGAAATAATTTTTTTGTTATTTATTTGTCTATTAAATGGACTGCATTTATATATAGCGCTTTTATCCAAAGCGCTTTACAATTGATGCCTCTCATTCGCCAGAGCAGTTATGGGTTAGGTGTCTTGCTCAAGGACAACCTCCTGAGCTATATCGCCCCTATTATCACTGGAACATTTTACTGTATAGTTGTATTTATTCAGCGTTTACTTTGCGGTATTTGCAAAGTGCTTTAGACATTTTGAAACTGAGGGGGGAACAATAAGATGACAACTGGATATATGTGTACGGGGGACAGAGGAATAAAACTGTAATAGCAATTAAATGAAATTAATAGTATCATGTTTCCCCGATGAGCAGCTTTGTCCGTAGACCCGTCTGGTCTAATGCATTTGGATGAAGCGGTAATCTGTGGAATTGCTATCTGCTAAACTGATTGAGTCTGGCCTCTCTTAATGTAATGAATTTTGGGCTTTATCATAGCCAACCGCCAAATAAAAAAAAAAAAAAAGTGGCTTACAGAGACTCGGAGTGGATTTCAGCTGAATTACAGGCAGAAAAAAATGGGTCTGTGGGAAAACCTGAGCCGGACTGGAGTGGCATCAACATTACTGCAGGGTTTTTCACTCTGCAGGACTGTGGTGACCAACCCTGTTCCTGGAGATCCACCGCCCTGTAAGTTTTCATTTCAGCCCTAACGAAGCCTACTGCTTTCAGGGCTGGCCATCCCTGTTCCTGGAGATCTACCCTCCTGTAAGTTTTCATTTCAGCCCTAACAAAGCACACCTCACTCAACAGCTAGAGCAGGGCTGGCCAACCCTGTTCCTGGAGATCTTATCATCCTGCAGGTTTTTATTTCAACCCCAATTTGGCACACCTGACTCTACTGATTAGCAGCCCAACAAGATCTCTAGCTGTTGAATGAGGGGTGGCTTTGTTAGGGTTGAAATGAAAACCTACAGGATGGTGGATCTCCAGGAACAGGGTTATTCAGCCAATAAAGCCATAACGTGTGCATGCATGAGTATCATCATTATTTCAGGTTTGGTGCCTGTGCTTGACATTCACAGCACATTTATGAGTCTGTGGATCAGCCTCAAATCCATAAGTCCGCCGCACCCCACCCGACTTTCAAAACTACAAAAACAAAACAATTTTAACTCGTCTGCCCTGCATGGGTGTCCAGACAAGGGTTAGACAGATCTCCCCCCCCATCCCCATAGCCCCCTCCCCCACCCCACTTTCGCCCCACAGAATAATTCATAGTACATTTTTCACTACACATCCAATCAACTTTATTCAAACAGTCACCCCTGCAGAACAGTCCAAACTAATAATAACCTTTCCTTTTTTTTTTTTTTTTCAGGAGGTTGTGTATGGCACAGAATGCCTGACATTGGCATGACCTGTCCATTTATTTTTTATTTTTTACTGAATCCGCTACCGAGTCTGTGGGGTGAAAAATAAAATGCAGCGTGAAAAAAAAACAGCTCTCTCTCGCTCTCACCTTTACAACCCGCGGTCAATAAAAATGTTTCCGCCAAACTTTGTCTGCGTCGGAGCACCAGGGGTCCACAAGCCCGGTCCTGGGGGGCAGGGGGGGGGCGCCGGATGCTAATTATGAGCTGAGAACAATAACCTGTGGGCCCCACAGCTCTCCAGGGCAATGATCATGCGCACAGTCCTGGTATACACTCAAAGAACAGCACATTTAATGGCTCTGGTAGTATTCGGCTCTATTCTAGTGCTCCTAATCCTTCGCATTTGGCTTGGGTAGGGGGGGGTAGAAAAACCCGGTGCATTTTAAAACGCTGTTTAACTGATTTGAATTAGCACGTAATTCATATTTAAAATGTAATACGTAATTCATATTTATTCAAACAAAATGCTCACGTTTTCTGATTGCACCTACACGTTTGCCTGAGTTCATTTTTAGACAGTTCTCATTTTACTGCAGTTTTTAAAATGTATTTATTTATTTTTTGGATAATGCAGCTGTGAACACGACCCATGCCTTATCCGCAGTAGTGTTTACCTCAAGCGGAAGCTTGTGGGATCTCTGCCCCGCGTCTGTCTGTCTGTCTGTCTGTCTGTCTGTCTGTCTGTCTGTCTGACTGACTGACTGACTGTCTGTCTGTCTGTCTGTCTGTCTCACTGACTGACTGTCTGTCTGTCTGTCTGTCTGTCGCTCGGCACAGAATCGCAGAGACGTCCGCGAACCGTGTTCATCCACGGCCAACCGGCATGGTGTGTGTGTGTGTGTGTGTGCGCCTGTGTGTGTGTGTGTGTGTGTGTGTGTGAGAATCGGAGGCGATGCGCTGCTAGACTAGTGCCAGCATGCGAGCCTCCAGGCCCTGCGGTCATTCAGGCGATCTCAGGTCCTCGTGTGGAGTTCGCTGCGGGTTCTCCGTCCCGTTCACTCCCCTTGTTTTGGGGAGGGACAGAGGGGGGGCTAGACCTGCCCACGCTGAGCTGCCTGGCGCACTGCTGACCGCACGCACGGGGCTGAGAGAGAGAGGAGAGATTTTTTTGGTTTTCAAAGCTCCCTTTATTGGAACATTCTTCAATAACTGAAGAGAACAGGATTTCTTATGAAAACAAACTGAAGGCAAAAACAAGCCCAAACAATCCCAGCCCCAATACACAACTGCCAATTCTGAACATAAGAACTAAGGTCCCATCATTGAGCACTAAACACTCCGCAGTCCCCACACTTCTATTCAAGCAGAAAACAAGAGAGATGAGAGAGGGGCAAAGAGGGAGGAGGAGGAGGGCAAAGGGAAAGAGAAACCTTGGAAATCTTGGGAGAAGATTTGGGGAGGAAGGTGGTGAGAAGAGGAAGAGGAGAAAGGGAATAGAGAACAGTGAGAGAGGGAGATGCAGAGAAATACACAAAGGAGAGAGAGAGAGAGAGAAGACTGAGAGAGAACTCCGGCCGGCCGCCAACATATCGGCACATCGCCCGGAGGAAGACGTACGGCGGCGGCGGGTCACGCCGAAATGTCACGGCGGGGTAGCGCGCGAGAGCAATCGGCCAATCACAGGCCGCGCCCGAGCGCCCGCGCGGGGGAAGAGGCGGGGCCCGAGCCGCCGGTTCCGGACGCGGCGCCTCGCCTTCCCCGGGTGAAGAGTAATGGCGCTGGTTTCCGCCGGCTGCGGGCTCTCTGCACACACGAGCCCCCGGCGGCGCGTCACCGCCCGGCCCCTCACCGCCCCGGCTCTTCACCACGGCGCGAGCCGGGGAGTGCGTACATCGCCGCCGCCGCGTCATCGCCCGCCCAGCCTCTCTGCCGGGACCGCCTCTCCGTGGGTACCCAGCGGAGAGTGTTTAAGCGCGGCTGCCAAGTTCCGTGCCCTTTCAATCTCGTCGTCTTCCGGACCTGAGAGCTATCCATTGATTTTTTTTATTTTTTAATTTTTATTTTTAAAAAGAAGCCGTGCCCGATGCTCTTCAACGCAGGAGAGTCGCACAGAAATAGGCTTATTCAGAAGTAACACGTCTAATGAAGCCGTGACGTCTTCGCGCGACGGTTGCGTCGCGGGTGACAGAATATCGGCCTGCTCTTGTCCTGCTGATGAAGTGAGCTGCAGTCTGAACGGGCTGTGTGTGTGTGTGTGTGTGTGTGTGTGTGTTTCATCTCTCCTCGTTCTTCGGGTAAATCTTTTTTTTTTTTTTTAAGTTACCGGGAAGAAATGATTTCTTCTGGAGCTCTCTCTCTCTCTGGGTCTCTGTTCTTTGTTTCCCATTGAAAAAACGTTATGGTTTTCAGTGGCTGTTTGTTTGTAGTGGGTAATTGGAAACAGAGATGTCGATTGTACTACATGTACCTCTCTCTGGTGTGTGCGTGTGTGTGTGTGTGTGTGTGTGTGTGTGTGTGTCTTTGTGTGCCTATATTTGTGTTTGGTCTTGTGCGTTTGTGACGACTACTCCACGGAGCCTCCTGTTTGTATGCAACACGAGACGCCTGTAGTAATTTGCTCGGAGGTAAACAGATATTTGTTCCGTTTGCTTTGCCGTGTTTTGCTAGCGCGCGCACTCTTGTGCCAGAAAGGCACATTACTCATTCTGGGGCTGAAGAAGCCTTCGGAATAATTTTTTTACAGTCGTTCAATATTATAAGCCTCTTCTTGCTATTAATGCCTCTGTTCAGCTCACTCCTTCTGGGATTCCATTTGTTCTTTTTATTTTACACACCGCCGTCCCGGTACAGAACACCAATAAACACCGATACACGCCGTGCAGTCTGAGATCCTGCTCCACCAGGCCACAGGTGCATGGAGGCCAAGTGAGACTGAGATGGAGGGAGGGGTAGGGAGGGAGAGAAGGAGAGTGGGGGGCGGGTGGGTGGGTGGGTCGGAGAGAGCCAGAGAAAGAGGGAATTGGAAGGAGAGAGGGAGAAATGGGAGAATGAGATAGAATTGGGGGTGCCACCAGGGATTTCGGGGCCCATGAAAAGATCTCACATTTGGGCCCCACCACCCCTAGAAAAATCATAGGTTGCGGTATTTTCAGTCGTGGGCCTTGGAATCGTCCGAACTCCCCTTACGGTGCCCCTGATGAGAGGTGAGGCAGAGGAGGGAGAGCAGGGCATGGTTCAATGGATAAGGTGAGGTGCCCCCCCCCCCCCCCCCCCCCCCCCCTACTCCCGCTGCTAATGTCACACACTAACTCTGATAAGTTGCAGCGGGCGACTCCGGTTGTCCAGTCAATAAAAGCTCATTAGCTCCCAAAGTGGGTCAGTGCGTGGCTGTCCACTGAAATGAGTCTCTCGGTTACTCTCTGTCAGAGGGCATCGTGGGTAAGGGCGGCGGGCGGGGGGATTGATGTGGGCGTGAAGTTAATTTTTGCTGGTGCAGGGGAGAGAATTGCCTGCTCTGTCCTCTACCTGTATTACCTCTACCCAAGGCTGTGCTGTGCGGAGAGAGAGACAGAGAGAAAGAGGACTTTTGATGCTCATTTATTAAAACATAGGCAATTCATTACACAAAAACAAAAAAATACAAAAAAATCTGTCAATACACGCAACATTACAAAGAAAGAGAGGGTGTGAGAGAGATAGAGAGAATTACAATTATGTATTGTTCAAGTGCACATGCTAAACAGTCTAGTTAAATATTTTACATTTTATATTTTTAAATATGTTTCCTGTCATGCCTGTTCTGTGCATGTTTTGACAGTGCTGCTCTAGATGCTAATAGAGCATCACTGAACTGCATTAAATTCAGCAGGAGTGGAAGGTAGGGAAGGGCAGGAAAAAGAAGGGTAGCAGAGGGAAAGGTAAGAGGGGAGGAGAAGAACAGGGGATGGAGAAAGGAGAAGAGATTATAGTCCATCCATGTGACTAGGTAGTACCGTCACTTGGATAAGTAAAGAGTTAAAAAAAGATGTTCTATGTACAATCCAGATGGCTAGTAGTTCCTGTTGTTCCTTCAGTCCCTGGTACTTCCTAATCGTAGGAAGTTCCTGTTGGTGGCGGGAGGCCCCAGTGGGTGCTGCCTGTGTTGCCGCGAAGGCTGTGAGCTTCCTCTCCTCGACTTCAGCAGCCCGGAAAATCGGAACGCGTGCAGGTTCATTAATAACAGGGGCAGAGCTTTCAATGCTGAGAATAAGTCACCGGCTCTCCGGCTGGCACATGGGCAGTCTCTTCTGGAACATTCGTACACGTGTGCCTTTGATCTATTGTTGTGTCACAGAGGTGGTTCTCAGAGAGAGCTCTTTCCCATTGTTCTGTGGAGGTTCTTTCCTTTTTTTTTTTTTTGGGTCGGAGAAGGAGGCAGAATGTCCTGCGTTTCAGTGGTTCTTGGTTGCTGGGGGGACCGAGGGCCGGAGTCCACAAATGAGAATAGCCTTGAGAGAGAGAAAGAGAGAGACGGAGGGAGAAAGGGAGAGGAACTAAGAGACGGTCGATATACCCGTGCTTATCATTTCAACTTGACAGTCTGTTTTCTTTGCCCATATTTGAGGAGGACAGAAGAGGGGGATGAGAGGGAGAATGAGAGAATGAGAATGAGAAGTTTCAGAAAATGAGATATTTCTTGAGATCCATATATCAAGAAAAAAAATCTGTAGAGAGGAAATGATTAAAAAATAGCAACAAAGAAAGTAATAATGACTCACAAGGAAGGGTGAGAAACAGAATTATAAGCGTGCAGGTCAGAGAAACCCTATTCTGTACCTTGAACAAGTAAAGACAAAATCAGCAGGAGAAAACATGACCCTAATCACACTAGCAGGAGGCTCAGACTCAATCTGGATAGAGACTGTGAAGCTGCCTTCTTCATTATAGCTGAAAATGCAAAATAGGCAAAGTAAGTTTAGCATTTCTTAAAAAAAAACCACAACAACAACAACAAAAAACAGTAGGCACCTTTTGGTGACCCTGTGCCCCCCCCACCTCACCCCACCCCAGCCCTTCTCTGAATTTAACTGTTTGTTCCCTGTACGCCCGTGTCTCTCAGTGACTCTGGCTAAATTGGCCCATTTAGGCTTCCGTCAGCCCACGAGCAGCAGCTGCTGAGGGCCCTGTGCTGGAAGCCGGAGGTTCCATGGCCCTGTCGGAGTGAAGCCAATCAAACGAAAAAGTATTTTGTACAATCACAGTCTCTCTCTGTCTCCCCCTCTCTCCCTATCTCTCCCTCTCTCTCTTTCCCCCTCTCCCTCTATCTCTCCCCCTCTCTCTTTCTTTCTCTCTCTCTCTCTCTCTCTCTCCCTCTCTCCCTCTCTCTCTCTCTCTCTCTCTCGCTCTCCTTCCTTAATCACGTTACGCAACGGCCACTGAGTAAACGATTTTTGCAGCATCAATCTTTAATGCGTTTGTGTTGCACCGTCAATTCCCCCAACAGGCCTTTCATGTTGAATAATGTAAACCGTCGGGCCCTCCGATTCCACCTCACTGCGCTCTCTCTCTCCCTCTCTCTCCCTCCCTCCCTCTCTCTGTCTGTACTTCCCTCCTTCGCTGTGGAAGACGCCCTCTTGTTTTTATACTGAATCGGAATCCCGTCGTCTCGGATTATGCTGATGTGGGATGTGGGGTTTCTGGCTCCATGGCGACAGAGGGAGGGGGGCGCTCAGCGCTCTTCACCTGCGCCCCCCCCCCCCCCCCTTATCGAGCTTGTTCTGACGGGCCCCTCGTCCTTCCCCTAATGGAGAGGTAATGGACACGTCCCCATGACCCCCCCACTCTCACCCCATGTACCCTCTTTCCCCAAATGGAAAGGATTTGGCTGGGCCTGGGAGGTTTGGGGGGAGAAACGCACAGCCTTACTGGGCTGGCTAAGCCTTAGAAATGGCATCTGATCCGTGATAATGATGTGCAAATAGGCGTCAGGTCAGAAGGTTTCGCTCTGTTTGATTGGAGTGTGGGTTCCTGTTGGAGGCGGTGCCTCTTTTGATTGGTGGGATTTGATTTATGATTTAGGATATGTTGGCCTACAGGTGTTATCCTTTGGGCATGATCACAGTACATTGTCTTTACATTGTTAATTCCCCCCACCCCCAACCCCCAGCTCTAAAGGAGGTTGCTGGTTTGAGTCTCTATAGGTGATTGCACTCGCTGTGCCAATCCACTGGATGACGGGTCATATTTAGTATGTGACAGTTGTCAACATCGCTGTTCACTCCTGTCGCTTGACCTTCATCCTCTGTGCCAAACTCTCGAACCAATTTAATAATTCATCATGTTTGAGGGGGGTTGAGTATATCAGGATCAAATCTGCACCTGGGTCGCTGAGCACGCTGCTCGTTACGCGGGCTGAGTCTCCCACCTCTTAGGCTCTTCCCCGCGTTTATTCGCTTCGCAGCAGAAGTGGCGCGCGCGGAGAAGGAGTCCTCCTGCCTGAGCCGCGCCCGCTCGCTGACCGCCCATTTTCTGGGTAGCGAAACAGGGGGTGCGTGCGGGGGGGGGGGGGGGGGGGGGGGGGCGGGGGTTTCCGCGTGCGAACAGCGAGTCTCCGCTCTGCCTCGCGCTTCGCTGCACTGCAGATGTGGCCGGAGAAGTCTGAGCCCGCACGTGCTTACGAGTTCTCTGTGGCTCCACGCGGTTGCAAAACACGGAAGAGAAACAGAGAGTGAGCGGTTTAGGTGGGTTTAGCGCCGACGCACCCGACCCCGGATTCGCTTCTGCGTATATATTTTATATAAAGGGATAGGATTAATGTTGGAAATGCCGGATTTGTGTCGTTTTTTGATGGGGGGGAAAAAAAGTACTGGAACTCACAGAGGATAGGACAGGAGTATCCTTTCAATGTGGGAAAAATTCATCTTAATGGCCCTGATACATATGCGGCTATACCACACGTATCGAGGCAAGTCAACTCGAATAATTTCCTGGAAAAAGTGCATGAGATAAGCAAATAACGAATTAAGGGTAACGCAAGACCGCACATCCTCTTAGGCTACCATTCCACTAACGAGTCCTCCACCACCAGTATTTGCATAATCCCTGTGTGGTTATTATGTAACAGTGTTATCTGTGCATAATCATAAAATGCTACTGCGTAGCCTACGCCATTCGGCTTAATTGCAGACGCTCGCGGATCACAGGCGGACGTACGGTTCCGGCTGACATCGTAAGAACTGTTCTAAGCGTCTTGATCGGGTACGCGATTTCGTGACAGGATTTTACCCTTAATGAGAGGGGGAACTTAAGTGGTGTGAAATGTTGGTCGAAATACAGTGCGACATCGCTGTTTTCATCTGCGGGAAATAATATGAGACTACTCTCCTTTAAAACATAAATTTACAAAGAAAAAAAAAAAGACTTTATACATAAATTATTTAAATCATTTAAATCTTTTAGGACCTCTCCTAAGGGTTTTGTATTTACAATAAAGCCTTATGTTTGGAAATACAGTAGGCTATTTACCGGACAACAGAATCATGTGGGCGTTTTATTTGAAACAAAACGCTTGTGCAAAGAGTCCATGAAGAAAATGTTATCTAAAATTATGTCTACTTGACCTTCATGTCTGAATGACATCTAGAAAATCCGTTAAGTGACAACGATGTAATTAAAAAGAGAAAAACAGTCCCGCGGCAATGTGTGGCCTGCTGTTATTGTGAAAATGAATTAATTCACAGTCGTCACAAAGCCATGAGACCGAGCCACCGCGTGCGGCTTGAATGCTGTACCTGGGTTCCTTCGCTCACAAAGCCATCTTTATAGTTTTCCCATGATGCCGCAGGACTGCCGCCATGGGCTATGAGCCACAAATTGTGTTCACTCACTCACTCACGCACTCACTCACTCACTCACGACCTTTGTGGGCGCATGCGCAGGAGGTGCGCCGTGGGTCTGGACGGTTTCGTGCTTGTTGGAATTGAGCTCTCTCTCTCTCTATTTGGCATGTTACCAAACTGCTATTGTGAGGAAGTGTTTTTCTTTTTGGATGACACCGCGATTGTGCGGTTCACCGCGTCCTCTTTTCTGTTCCCGAACAAGTTTCTAGCCATATGTTTTTTTTTTTGTTTTTTTTAAAAAAAAGTTTATTTTTAGGAATTCGGAATAGCATTTGCATTGCTGCAAAGTCCTCTGGAGGGTCAGGAGCGCAGATATCCCCCTCCTTGTTCGTGTCCCATCGACTACTTCTTCTTACCTCCGCACTCTGCACCAGCACAGCTGTGCAGTCACTGTGTCACATGACTGTGTGTGCAGCTGGAGCAAGCAGACCGCAGAGCACCTATTTACCACAGGAGGCGCTCTAACGTGATTAGTCAGGAAATCCCTCCCTCTCTGGGTGACATTATTTTGCAATTATGACCCAGCCCACTGGGAACAGGCAGGCCTAATGAACCCTTTAACTGTAGAGCTGTAACCAGGCTGGCTCACTAATACCCCTTTTCCACTGTAGAGCTGTAAACAGGCTGGCTCACTAATACCCCTTTTCCACTGTAGAGCTGGAACCAGGCTGGCTCACTAATTCCCTTTTTCCACAGTAGAGCTGGAACCAGACTGGCTCACTAATACTGCTTTCCCACAGTATAGCTGAAACAAGGCTGGCTCATTGTATCCATATTCTACTCCTATTATATGTGCCTGTTGGGTCTGTCTCTCATTGATGATGACACCTCCCTCCTGCTCCTCTGTCAGCAGTTCCCATGGGAGTGCCCCCCCCCCCACTCACCTTCCTCTTATCTCTCCCAGCTCTATAGAAGTAACTCCCAGCCCCAACTCACCATGGAATACTCAGCCACCCACCAGTTTCCCCCCTCCCATCATCTGTAGAATCCTGTGGATCAGAATCCTACAGGGGTTCCATTGCTTCAGCCCCTCCCCCCCACCATAGCCACCCCCACCCCAGGTTATGAGGATGTTCCCGGGGGGGGGGGCAGCCGTATAAAAGCACATGTACAGCGAGGAGTTGCAGGTAGGCAGGAATGTATGTGTGTGGGGGGGGGGGGGGGCGGTTGCCAAGATCTCATTTCTCTTTTTTTCACAACTTTCTCGGAGGCCGGGGGCCCTGGGGGGGGGGGGTCTCCTGCCGTCCGATTCGCCCATCGATTTCTGTTCCCGCCATTTCTGTTCCCACCATTAATGGTTCAGAGGTTTTTATCGCCCTTTATTATTTTTAAGGATTTTTTTTTAGAGAGGTAGCCGCCGCGGCCGCTACGGTCACGGTGCTCCTGCAGCGGCCGTTACGCAACCTCCGAGCCGGGGCGGGTCACATGACCACGCGCGGTGTTGAGCGCGCTCGGTCTCCGGTGAAAGCCGGTGAAAGGAACGAGGGTTGCTCGGGAGTGCACACACAGAGGGCTTCGCCGAAAAAGCTCTCCAGAGCACGACGCCACGCACTCCGCCTCGTTCTCACCCGTGCAAATACCTCCTCTCTCTTCCTTTCTTTTTTTATCCTCTCCCTCTCCCTCTCTCCCCGAGCTCCTGTGAGTTCTCAGAACCTCCCTGCAGCTGTGTCTCTGTGGGCGAAAGCAGAGCTCTCCGCGCTATTAGTCTATTTTCATCCCCCCCTTTTTCTAAAAAATACTCTGACCCCAGATTTTTCCTGGCATTTTTAATATTATAATATGTTTTTTTGTGGCGTGTCTTCAGCTCATCAGAACGGCGCTCTGTGGCTCTGCAGGTTTTCGCCGGTCACTGGTTCACAGGTTACTCACGGGTTGCTCCTTTTGGGGTTCAGCGAAGGTCCATTTCTGGTCCGATTGCCGTCGTGTTGCATCATGTTCTGGTCCTGATTCGGTCCTGATTCGGTCCTGATTCGGTCCTGATTCGGTTCTGTTGCGGTCCTGTCATCACAACGGCCTAGCCCAATGGCCAGCGGCAGTCACATGACCCAAACCCCAGCCGGTTCGCGGCGCCACTGCAACAGGAAGCGTCTGCTGCCAGAGCTGACGAGCAGATTACCGAGCAAATAGATCACCGAGCAAGCAGGTTACCGTGCGAAGGAGACACCTTGACTGCAGTGAGCCATGGGGTGTTTGTATTTATTTGCTGAGTGTGGGAGTAGAGGGTTGGCCTTGTTTGGGGGGGGGGGGGGGGGGGGGGGGGGGGGCTTGTTAAATAATATGAGGCCCAGAGCGCCAGCAGTTACTGGGCGAGACGATTGGAGCACTACGGTGAGGAGACAGTTTCCTTTTCAGCCGGGGGGGGGCTAAAGCCATCGGAGGGGGGGGGGGGGGGGCTAAAGCTGTCCTCCGCTCCGTTACCGCTAACGCTGCAGCCATCCGGGCACCGCGCCCTTTTCCTGATAATTCTGGAGTGTCACACAAATGCCTCCCCGGGGGGGGGGGGGGGGGCGGGGGGGGGGGACAAAGGAGTGAATTGGCAGGAAGGGGTTTTTTGTCATTTTCTATCTCCCCGTCCTCCCCTGTTGTCTTATTTTGTTTCTGCCAGCGAGGGGGGAGAAAAAGAGAGGGAAAAAAGGTGAGGTAACGAGCTTTGTGTTGGCGGCTTGGGAAATCACAAGTCCTCAACGGCGCACTGTACTGTACTGTCTGTCTGGGCAGCTCAAACCAGTACGAGCAGAGTAGACATTAGTTACCTGGGATGGATTTTATATCTCTCTCATCTGCTCCAACCACCACCCCTCACCACTCCCCCCCACCCTGCTTCCCTCCAACTATGATTTACACAAAAAGATTTCCCCCTTAAACTGGGATGAAGCTCTCGCTATGTCTGAAAGAAGACATCGTTTTTTTTTTTTTTTGCTGTTTTCAAGTTAAAATG